>BGPR01035586.1:0-15894 GCA_013235015.1 Araneus ventricosus | reverse complement strand
AAACCTTTATATCTTCCCAAATATTTGTGCTGAGTTTACGAAAATTCGTGTAAATATTATGCACATTATACATTACAAGTTCTGAAAGTTTCATCTTGTTATCAGTATTTTGTAAAGCGGGGTGGGCCAAAAACATTTTTGTCTTCATCAGTTTGTAGACGGTTCCCTAATTGCCCTAGGGACCGAATCTTCAATGTAAAATGTGAGTTATTGTCTATTCTTTACATGTCCGAAGTTTAAAGGCAGTCAGTTAAACCATTCCGGAGAAATTCTAAAAAATGTGAAAATCTGCAAGTGTCCGGATACTTTTGGGCATATAGTGTAATCAATAAAAAATTTTAACAAAAGACTAATGGTCCTCACGCTGTTTTAAAGTAAGCAGGATTTTAAACTAAAATTTAATCATTAATTAGCTTTATAATTTGGCACAAAAATTAAGTAGAATCCATAAGCATCTCAAGTATTCTATGCTTTCTTTGATGAATGAAAACGACAGCCCCTTTCCAAAACAGGAGGAGTCATCTTATTAGATAGAAAAAAATGTGATCCTTAATGGCTTAAAATAGTTTACACATAGGTTTAGTAAAATTTCTTTTGTTGCTGTCCAAAAATTTCTCAGACTAGATCACAAACAGTTGCCTGAATTGGACTGATCCAATTAGGTAATACATTGGTCCAATAGCCCAGAAAGAGGTTATAATAACCCTGATAAATGGAAGTAGGAAAATCCAAATAAAAAAACACAATCAGTGGATATTAAAGCCCTCAAATGATGGGTTACAGACAGAATAAAAACTAGGTCTACAAAGTTTTGTATCATATCTGAAGAATCAAAGGAAGAAGAAATGAATATATAAGTGCTTAAAATGTTAGACTTGGATTCAAACATTGGGTGCTGACGTGAATTTGTGAATGAAAAATATTTTTGCTCTAACTGTACTTAAAGAATTTTGATGTTCAATTTAGGAAACCAGTTCCCTTAGTTGGACGGATGACACAATATTTTATACTACTTATCTCTTATTCAGAGTGTTTTTCTGAAAAAGCCAATTACATTGTTTGGAAGCTAATTGAACTATAAAAATATTCCACTACAAATTTTTGAAAAAAAATATATCTCTTTCGCTGTGTATTAAAAAATGTTAAGATGGTCCAAATTCGGCAACCTCACCTAAGACATTTCAGGATATATAATTGATATGAAATGCATTTAACATTCCAGGCGACCCAGTCTAGTCACCGAAGGCGGTTACTTAATATTAATAATACGTAACACTCTTAGAATGAAGCACACATTCATAAAAAGTTAAAATTATTATTTTAAAGCGATGAATTTTGTTATACATACCTGTAACTTTATCGGATGGATAATCTTTTCCAACTGCAGGTAAAAATTAATAATAATCGCACGTTAGACCATTGTAGTAAAGAACATATTTATTGAAAGTAATAATTTTTAACAAGGAATTTAAAGTAAGAAATTTTGTAATAAATACCATTTTCTTCATCGGAGGGATAGTCTTCTGTATTTGCAACTGCGACATCAAAAATAAAAATTAGTATTAATGTCTGTATCTTTTTAAGTAGCATAAAAACATAAATATGAGCGAGGATTGTTCGGTAAACACCTTTATCAACGATATTCGTTATATGAAGGAAATCTTGATGCATGTAAGACATCTTATCAATCTTATCCACAGACGTTTTTATTTCGAATGACTAGCTTAGCTCGAGGTCATAAAATTCCAAACTGAAGGATATTACCTCACAAACGTTCCTGAGAAGAGCAAAATCGTTGAAAAAATTGCTGAAAAATTTGCCTCAAAATTACCCTCATAAATAACTGCGCTAAGAATAAAGATATGTTTATTACCATGCAAGAGAAGAAGAATATTTGAAAATTTGGCTCAAACAATCTAAAGGATCTTTTAGTTAGGGATTTATGGTCAAAGGACTTACCAGTTTTTCATAGAATGGGAAATTAAAAATAAGGAGATGAAAAAATAGATAAATAAATTCCTCACTTTAATCAAAAGAATAAATTATTATTGATGGTTAAAAAAGAAATGCTTTCGTTCTACCCATCCATCCAACAAGCAGTACAACTGCATGAAGACAAAGCAAGCAGCAGAAATCTGGCCTGATAAATTGTTCTTTCTTTAATGACCTGATTTAACTCAAACATATATTTCATTAAAATGTGTGTATCTGAATTCAGTCTTTTTTATGTATTTCGTGAAAAAGGTAGAAAATAAAAAAAGTAAATTCAATAAAATTAAAATATTATAATCTGTTATATTAATGAAAAAAAATGAAGGGTTGTGATGTGAGTCTATTTATACTGTATGAAATACTTATTTAAAACTATTTTTTCATTGACTTTCATCTGACCCTGATTTGAAAGATGAAACTACATGGTCTGTCAAAGAAGAAACTGAACTTTTAAAGCAGAGATTTAATGCATCAGCCTACCTACCCGTTATAATGATGCGTAGTGTTAACATTGAACTTGCACATACACTCCTTTTGAGAACTCGCGTATTTTTGTCATTGCTTTCTGAGCGATGTGAACCTCTTCTATATTGTGTATTTGGCGATTTCGAAAATGAAAGAACAACGAGTTCAGTAGATATTTTGCATAAAATTAGGCAAACTGTTTTAGTGAAGCATATCAACAAGTTTAATCCTAGATAACTAGACATAAATCAGTGTTACTCTGTAACTAATCATTTGACTCAAATACTACGAATTAAAAACAAGTATCTATATATATAATTCTCTTACGTAGCGACAAAAAAAAGGTCGAATTTCTTAATCGCCGTTTGGCAACAGCTCATAAGTTTGTTTTTTTACAATGGCGGAAAGACCAAGACAACGGATTTTGTTTTCTGAGAGACAACGATATTTTTTTTGAGTTAAATAGTTTGAACAAAATAAGTTTAAGTCTTGGAGTTTCGATTAGGCAAATGAATGAATGTTCCCTTAATATGTCGTTTTTAGTTGAAAGGTTGAGGAATAGGCTATTTCATCTCTCGACTACTCACATTTTCTGAGTTTTAAAAACATAAATGACAACCAGAAAAAAATGTTGTACCTTCCTTGATTAAATTATAACTGGAGTGAGTCTGTATACATGTGGGGAAGCTTTCTGAGCAACATAACATGAGTAAACTTAGGATCTTATCAATGTTAAAAAGGTAAAAATACATAATTATTATAGTTTCCATTTTGAACATTTAATATGAGCCTGCCTCAAGCCACTTTTATCTTTAAATGGTCCTTTATTAGGTAAAAGGTTGTAAAAGGGGTTATATAATCTCTTAACAACTTAAATTTTCTGAGATTTAACACATAAATAACTAACCAGAGAGAAAAGTTATATCTTTCTTGGCTAAATAATAAATGGCGTGAGTGTGAATACATGTGGGGAACCTTTTCAGCAAGATTTCATTGAAAATAGGGCATGTTTAAAATTTTGGTGGAATGAAGTAAAGGCAAATAAAACTGTTGAAGATATTGTCAATTGTGTATGAAAAAAAGTTTCAAATGACTGATTCCTGATTGATGTAAATAATTTTGATTTTTAAACATCTTAGAATTATATATATTATCATTCAGATTTCTTTCTGACATTTACATATGTATCTCTGTTCTACCAGAAGATTTTAATTTTAGTAATTGATGAAAAATTAATTTTAGGAGTTCATGCAATTTCAGGTAATTTAAATTTAATTTCAGTAATTAATGCATTTATAATTTATTATTACTAGCAGAAATGCAGAACTGTATGGCAAGCGAGAAAGTGAACTGGGATTACGTAGTGATCCCAAAAGAATCGCAACGTTGTTCTTGAGGGTTGGGGAGCGGAGCGATCAGGAGGTGTAACCCCCTATTATATTTATATTTCTTTGATTTCATTTCAAATAAATTAGTGTAAATGAAGGAAAACATTATAATATTTCATTAAAAAAATAGAAAAATGGTGAAAATTAGCGTTTGCATTCTTGGCAGATGCTTAAAGTGTGCTCTCCACAAACATTCTCGTTGAAGCAGTTGTACACGTATTTTGTCATTCTGCGTTTCTTAGATGGATATAAAGTACAAATTCTGCGTGTGTTTGCTGTACTTTTAGTTGTATCTTCTGCAACTAACTTCAACTTCTGCACTTTATACAAACTTCTGCATGTTATAACTAAACATTCCAACGGAAAAAAGAATATGGAGGCCTTTCTAGGAGGGTGCAATTTTTTTTCTCTTGACCGAATCAGATCGGCAATAATTTAGCCCATCATTTGATGGCAATTTTCGTTCCTTTTTTGATTATGGATTAAAAAGAACTTTGGAATGAATAGGGGATAATAGCCTTTGTATCTGAAAATCCCCAAAACCCCCTCTTTCAAATCAAATCAAATGAACATTCGACTGCTAAAAGACAAGTGCAGCAAAGCTCGAAAATTAGCAAGTGTAAAGCCGTGCTTATCACATTCGGATGACTCATTTTACTAGTTATGAAGATACTGTGAGTGAGATGGTGTGGAAACATCTCGAATTCGAAAAACTGGCAGGGGTCGGTAGTATATTAGACGAATGTTTAGTTATCTAGGGTTAAGGAACAGATCGATTCAGCCGGTGCCGATTCTACTTATGCTTAAAATAGAGCAGAGCGTCCATCAAATACGATTCGGAAACTGGGCACCTTTCCACATCAACGGGATATCTACGCGTTGGAGAAATGAGTGGTTTGATTCGTGCTTTCCATCATTTGAATGGCAATGGGATTGATGAAGATCTAGGCATCATCAAAACCTCATTTCACACGATTTCAACTGATAATCTGCAGACGAATTGCATTGTAGCAAAATTTGTGCTTTTTTTCTTGACTGATGAGAAAAAAAAGGTAGTGAGGAGTTGCTGGGTCGTTCAAATGTGGGTCAGAAACATGTGGTAACAAGTTGTAACTTTCCAGGTTTGATCCTGTAGATTTTCTTTTGTTCCCAGAGTTGGAACTCACCTTGAAATGTCGAAAGTTTGAAACAATAGAGGAGAGGGAAGAAAATTCGCAGAGATAGTTATTAGAGGTTTCCAAGAAGGATTTCCAGAGGGCCGTTTCAACATTGAAAGACACAATGGAGGCACTGCATTAACAGAGAAAGAAGGCAAGGACATTTTGATGTAAGCAAGTCGTATTAAAAGAATTATTGCTTTATTTGAAAGTTATTTTTCCTTTTGGGCAGACTATGTATAATAACCAATCTTTGACGGTAAAAAAGAAACAACCGGGACCCGATCTAAACATCGGTCCAAGAGAAAGAAAGAATTCCTTGCAACAGGCTAATTTATGCAAGATTTCCGAAAATATAGCACTTCACAAATATTCCATTTATTCACTTTTCCGGACAAAGTGGTTTTTGTCTATTTTCTTAATTCAAAATAATTATTAAATAGAACCATTCGCAGACCTGGAGGGCGATCAAATAAAACAGGACTGTACTGTTATCAGCCATTTCAAAATTTGAGTATTTTAGGTATTTCAGAAGTGAGGAATTTTTTAAAGTATTCAATGATACAATGCTGGAATCTTAAATAATGCTATGTAACAGTGGAAAAAAAATCCACTGGTTAAAAGAAAATTTAAATTTACATGATAAATATCAGAAAATACTGAATTTAATTTTATGGAAGGTGTTAGTATTTACAGATTATTGACACAAAGTTATTCTAAAACTTTTCTCTTAATAGCAATGGAAAGCTAAAATTAATGTTGCAAAATGTTTTAAATGAAGTTATACAAAATTCGATCACTCTATCCTTTAAGAACAATGAAAATTAAAATGACGTACAGTATAATATTATGACTCCAAAATAAGTTATCGTAAAAAGTTGAAGGACTGCTGAAAAATTGTCCGTCTTCCCAAGAGAAACACAGGTGGACGACAATGCATATCTCATCCAGCTATATTACTTTTATTTATTTAATGTTCCCTGGACATTCCTCGTATAAATACTTTTATTAATTTTATGCTCACTGGAGAATCCTGGTATAAATATTATTATATATTTAATGTTGACTGAACAATCCTCGTATAAAAACTTTTACACAATACGAAAAGATGATGCACATTAATTAAAGATAATAAAGAATTACAGAGGCTGTTAGCACATTTTTTAGACGATTTCGTTTTCTTTATGGAAAAAATTCGGCCTCTTGGAAAAAAATATTTTCACACTAATTACATTTTTAAGTTATCAGTTATCATCTACTACACAAAATTTTTGTTTATATAAAAAATAGGACTTTTAAAGAAGCGATGGCTGGAACGATATGTTTTTTCCCTTTCAGAATTATTATTCAGTTATCGCATAAGACGCTGTGAAAGCCATGGGTTTTTGATATCGAAAGTCACGATAATACTATTGACAAAAAGAAAGGAAAAAATCGTCAATGTCTGGCTTCAAGTGCATAAATTGTTCCAAATAGGTATTCAATGAAAAAACGCAGTTCTTCGAATATTGAAAAAGTGAGATAATTAATGTTAAAAGAAAATCCTCCAAGTCAAAGGTTTGTTGAAAAATCATTAAAATTCTCAGTATCAACTGTAAACAGAATTATTAACATTGGTTTGGATCTTAAGAAGTACAAAAAATACAACAATCTTCGTCTTTTTCCATGCATATCGTGGAACGCAGAGCGCTGCAGAATTCTTTATGAAAAGTATTTATCAGGAGAAAAATGGAAAAATTGTTGTAAAACTAGATGAATCTTAGGTCCATTTAAATGACTGCAAGAATAAAAGATGGATTTAGTATCATCAACGAGGAGAAAAGAAATCATAAAGAATCTTAAGAAAGTTTTTGTAAGGGATTTAGGATTGTTGATGGTTTTTCATATAACAGCAAAATTAAAGTAAAGAGAGTGGAAAAAAATGTTAGTATAAACTCCATTTATTATCAGGGACATATTTTATCCCCAGTTTTCAAATATTAAAGACCATCTCTTTAACCACAATGCTATCAATCAATAGAACTGCATCAAGACAAAGCAAGCAGCCACACATCGCAATACACTGTTAATTTTCTCAAAAAAATAAAACAAGAAGTGGATACTAAGACTGTATTTGCGCTTTTGTATTTTAAAATGCGCATTATCCAAGCATCGACCTACAACCATTTTTGGACTTTGGAAAGCTGTTTAAGAGAAATGAGACAAAATACATCTTAAGATGCTACAAAAGGTATTATTGTCATGGAAATTCTGATGTAGAAATATTATTAAGAATAAGAGTTATCAAACTGAACATTTGAAACACAAAAAAATCTGTAAAATTGTTCTGTAAATACCATAAAAATCATCTAAAAATGTGCGAACTGCCTCTGTAGTATTAATGTTACGTCAACAACATCTTACTAGCACAAAAGAAATCTAGAAAGACTCAGATTGCTTCCGATTTGATTAGGAAGAGTCATCATCGTCTTGACAGCGTGAAGAGAGGAACAGAAGTAAAGAAATTTAAAATGTTTTTGTATGCATGTTTCCTCTGATCAAGATGAAGGCATTTCAAATAAAATTTTAGTTGGAATTTTAATTTCACAAAAATTTATATCTTCTGGTTATAAATTATTTATGAATTTGAAAACTTATTTAAAATAATTTATTATTTTAACTTCATGTTTTGCTCATTTACAAAACACTCTTGTATTAGCATAAATTTCTAACTTTTTCTTCATTTTACTAAGTTTAATTTTCTAAACCCGATTAAATACAAAAAATGAAATGTTTTAATTAAGTATTTCTAAGAATATAACATTAAGTAAAGGTTTCTTTTAACATGGAATTTCTTTGGTTTGAACATTATCTTCACTTTTACCATTGATGACTATCTTGTATTTCATAGGTTTGCTGAAAAGTCACTTTTTATGCAAATAATTTTTGACTGCATGGCTAATTCTCCATGAAGTTAATTGACTTATTTATTACTGCATATTTTGGTGTACTCTCAAAATATAGCTAAATAACCATTCTTAGAATGAAGTACCAACAGCTGGAAATATCCTGTATTTAAAGAATTCTTTAATGGAGGTGTATTATCTTAGTGCCCTATGTTTTATTAGGGTGGCCTTTATTATAAAGGCGTAAAATTTAGTCAACATTTTTTAAGCGCACCCCCTAATTTTTTCCCTTTTACCATAATGTGTAAGTATACCAAATATTTCTTCAGTATATAAAGATTAACCCGTGCCGCATCAAGCTTGATTTACCCATTGCGGCACACAGAGTACGGAGTGCGCCAGTGGGTATGTACCATAAGCTGAACAAAAACTATCAAAGGTGGAGAGGTCACCACCCCTCTAACCTCGTATTAACATTCCTCATGCATGCTCTGAAACATCAACTGACAATGAATCAGTCAGTTTGGTCTGATCGCGCTTGAAAGTGCATGAAACGCTCTCCATAATCCAACCTGGCTATCACCAAAACGGCGAGAAATTATCCCTATAGAGTAATATTAAGCTGCTTTCGAAGAATTAAGCACGGAAAGACAAGCTGAGGACGAATATGATACATTTTAACTCAATGGAGAAGTGACTGTTTACAGCGACCAAGAATTTAATTCTGAGAGTGACGTGGAGGACAATCCAGTTCACGAAGAATTATAGCGATTCAAACTCGGACACAAGCGTTTGTATCATCCATACATTCAACCTCTAATCTTATTATACCATACAAAATAAAGTTGAGTATAATTAAATACGCGTGGAGTTGGAAAAAACGGGGTGGTTCATAAAGTGCGCCTATCTGATCTGAATGCTCTAAAAAATGTCACCCGTCCGCAAAGGATTGAATAAAGATGTAGGAGAAAAAAATTGCTAAAAATTGAGCATTTAAAATCGTATATTTGTTATTCATATAAAGAAATTCTATTATTTTGCTATAATAATTTACAGTTTTAATAACACAATTTTTGATAATATATTAAAAACTAAAATATATACAGTTTTTAATTATATATTGAAATAGATTTTTGCGTTTAAGAATAGCCTTCTTTCTAGTCCGGGTACTGCTAAAGAAAGTATTTTTGCTGTTCATCCACAGTTATAAGTCGATTAAAAGCTTGCATAAATTTTATCCCTCTTTCGGTTGTATTATTGACAACACTGAGTTTCCCCGGAATGCTTCTTATGACTTTAAATAAGAATTGTCCATATCCCAAAGAATCTGAACTGAGATTCAGTATCCAATTTCTCCCCGTCCAATTTTGTTTAAATAAATTTGAACTTTTTGAGACATGAAGTCTGCTAATGCTTTTTCTGAAGGAAAAGCAACAATGAACAATTTTTTTGATTTCATATCTAAATTCTGAATGACTTAAATTGTAAATATTCATTAGAAAATCTTGTTAAAAATTTAAAAATGATAAAAATTAACTATCTTTATAATTCAATGAGATTCCTTTAATCGTGCTTCAAATTTTCAATTTTAAGTGCATTAGAAAGATATTTTACATTTCTCAGTGTTTCGCTCTCACTACATATTTCGCTCAAACATTTATTCCAAATTATTCCATTTTTCTTTGATTTTTTTAAAGAAAACAACATCTGGACTATTAGTCACTTGAGGTAATCCATGTTCCAAAACACTTCGCAGCAATCTTTCTTACATCTGATGCCGAGATGGAAAATATGTCATTTCTTGACCTGCATACTGATTTAGAAATGTAATCGTACTCTTGTTACGACCAGTGTTGAAACTATTTGGGTCAGAAGAGAGAATTTAAGCCTTGTCTTCCAACCTCCGAACTTTGAGAATACTCCAGGCAGCCATAATTTGCTCCTTCCCTGAAGAATTTTCTAATTTTGGCAACCGATCAATTTTTCTTTATCTTTATATATAAAAAAGACAGGTAGCCTTTTACTTTTCAAATCTCGCTCATTTAAAATAGGTAGCAATTTATCATCCCAAAGAATGGATACGAAACTAGGTTCATTTCCTTTAATTATTCTTTAATCTTGATGCCTCCTTCTAATGAAAATCTTCGAGATATTTTTGGATCGTGTTTCGATTGATTGCCAGTTTATCTATGTGATAAGATAAATTAGTAATATTATGCCGTATAAGTTAATTATAAATATTATGCTTAAAGACTCATCTACAGTTTCGAGAGCAAAAACGGCCATTTTCTTGACTGTGTCATCGATCGAATACAGCCATTAATATTGGAGTCAAAAACATTTACTCCTAAGTGCATTTTTTATCCCTAATCCTATCTGCGTAACTTTGTTTCTCTCAAAAGACGTCTGGGTAGTAAGTTGATGAAGGCCCAGATTGATCAGAAATATCCTAGATGCTTGGCTATTCTTCTGATGAATCCATGAAATTGACTGCGATCTCTTAACTACAAAGAGCCTTATTCCGTGTGTTTTCTTGTTCTCTAATTCTCAATACTGCCTTTTCTTCATGCTTTGCAAGCTTCATATTGATTCTCATAAAGAAAACCGCTCCGCTCTGGTTCTCTTTGACTCAAAAAAATGTTCTGTCTTCAATTTTTATAATTTCCAAAGTTTTAGCGTCAACAGTGTGAGATAATATTTTAAAATCTGATGTAAACTTACGTTCTTGTTCTCTCTGCGTTTCTGCCCACCATTTTTGAAGATTGCGCCAATAAAAGTACATCTTCATAAATTTTTCTACAAAATGAGATTTCTCTCCTTTAGGAAACCTTACCTTCTCCCAAAAAATCATGATAATGACCCACGTCCACCAACTCAACCATTGGGTTTAGAGTCTACAAGGATGGGCGGTCCCAAAAAATTGGGCATTCTCCCACTACTGAATTGGCACTTTCACTTAGGGACAGTTTAACATCATGTAAATTATAAAATAACACCGATAGTACCTGCCGGTTGAATGGAAGTTTGCTTCCGTTAATTTGGTAACACTCGCTTCCAATTGAATAGATATTTTGATCACCACTTAAATTAGAAGCCATAATTGCACTCATACTTGACTTGAACAGCGAATAGAACAAGCAAATTGAGGATGATTCTCTGGAAGGAAGGAGAGCGCTGCCTGCACAAACAGGCTTCCCACTTCTTTCAAATCAGTTTCCCACTTTGTTCAAATCAGAGGTTTTGATCACAATGCAGCACGTGATCCCAACCTCTGATTTGGACAAGTAAGGTCTCTAATTGTTTCCGAGAATAAAAGGAAAAAACTGGAGGGGAAATTTTAAACATCAAAATAAAAGGACCACCCTAATGTTTTATGTTTCTTCATTTACAAAACCGCAATGACATATTTATTATCAAGAATAATTTAATTTGAATCGAAGCTTATTATCCCTAAGTTTCTAATAGAAGGAACTCATTTCATGTAGTCTAGTCGCGGCAGATGCATAAAAGTAATTTAATTTAATAAATAACAAAAGCCTCATAGTGCAAGAGAAAAGCTTTTGACAGAGTATACTTAAAATATCCGGTTCTTCAAACAATTTTGAGAATAAATTGATTTGAAAAATAATAATAAATAGTATTTAATAAAATACTGATATCTGAATTCTCATTTTTTTTCTAGAATTGCAAACTTCCTTCATATTTCACTTAAATTTTAAATTTTGCGCCTTATTTCTGTCTTACTTATGGGGAAAACTGTCTTCAAGTAATTGCCCATAACAATTTATCTTATGTTAACTTACTAAAATATTTCATATAAAGGGCTCTCGTTTTCATATTAAAATTTTCTTTATATTGCGAAAATAATTTTCCCACCCCAAGAATTCTTTTATGCCTGACATTATTTATGTAATATAAATTTTAAAAGTAATATTGAAGTATTTAATCGCTACTTCTAACACTATTTTATAAATAGTCAGTCGTTGTGAATATTAATGAAATGTACTCACCTACAACTACCTGTATAAATCAAAGGAGTAAAATTACAACTGAAAGTGAGATTAATGGTTATTTTATACTTACATTCTCCCACGAAAACTTTTTTACTTGGCATACTTATTCCCTTATCGTTGAAAGCTCGAACACGCAATTGACTTTCTTTGCCAATCACGTCGCATAGCGTAGCAACATTTTTGGTTGTCTTTGTATGCTGCGTCCAAGATTGTTTTTCATT
Source organism: Araneus ventricosus (assembly GCA_013235015.1). Taxonomy (NCBI): domain Eukaryota; kingdom Metazoa; phylum Arthropoda; class Arachnida; order Araneae; family Araneidae; genus Araneus; species Araneus ventricosus. The sequence goes on along the minus strand of BGPR01035586.1, from coordinate 3,773 downwards.
GTCCCAAGTCTCTATGATGTATCCCTTTACTTGGGTTTTACGCGCATTCTGAGGGCGGCGCCATTTCAGGAGCAAACAGTCTCCTTTTACACCAGCAATTTTAGGATCACCAGGCTTTCTAGGGACCTCTGAAAATTCAAAAAGTCATGTTATAAAACGCATTCTCCAAATTACTTGCCTGAGGCCTCGGTGGCCTAGTGGTGAGGTCTCGGTTTGGGGGCTGGAGGATTTCAGGTTCGAAACCGATTCCACTGAAGATCCGCCGCGTATGGGGCCTGCTGCAGGCTAAATAATGCGTGGTGGCCAAACGCCCTTCCATTGGTGTGGCTGGAGTTTGGGAGGGCGGTGCCGTCTTCGGCTCTGACCGCGGTTTAAAATTACGAGGTCCGTCCCAAATTAGCTCTCGTGTTGCTTCAAAACGGGACGTTAATATAACTAAACCAAATTACTTAGCCCTTCGACTACCTTTCTCTTTGTAAACGAAGGGAAAGTATTGTAATTCGTAAATTAATTCGACCTCGAGATGTTGATGATGTACATGTTTCAGACTTGTCCGAAAAAATTATTTTTTGAATTATGTTTGTTTGCCTGTCTGTCTGCGAACGCGAGAACTTAAATCCACAATGAAATAGATGGATGAAATTTGGTATGCTATGTTTACGCAGCAATTGTAGATATATATTAAATTTTGGAAGAATTCTAATGCGCAAATACCTAGATGGGTAAAGTATAACAGATGGTGTTTCCATGAGAACTGTTGATGATAAATGTAGAACATCCGAATTCAAAAACTAAACCAAATCCGTTAACGGGTTATAAGTCTGTCGATCTGCATATTTGCGTACTTGTGAATGAAATATCTCAAAAACACAATGAATGAGATAAATGAATTTAGATATGTGGTGTTGAGCCCAAAAGTGCAAATCTGTATCAAGAATTGAACCCAATCGGTCGAAAAGAAGATGCTCAAAATGCAGACTTGGCTTTCTTTACTGTACTGTTATGCACAAAACGAGCCATAATGCGCCACTATACGCTGAAGTTGGGGTTGGGGAGACACAGACACACTCGCTGATATCGTTTACAAAGTGCCTGCTACCTATGCATTAAACACTTGCAGGCTTTGGTGCTATCTCCATGACACATGGAGTGGATGCAGACACTTTTAACCCTCACATACCGACCGAGGCGGTCCCGAGCGGTCTAAAAATTTCCTCTGAACAGCGACGAAGGCCGTTCTGAGGCGGTTGGCTTCTTTTGAGGGGAGGTGAGGTTCTGAGATCGATTAGGAGATAAGCGCAGTGGGGGTCTAATTATCCTAACCAACCACAGCCCATTTCCGTGCACCTTAAGGGAAGGTTATAGCATTGGTGGGGTAAATGTTCATATAGGTTGGGAGAGTTCAATTCATGTCGTATCCCCCCAAATAGGCTCGGTTTTAAAGGGACTAGAAGAAAAAAGTCGCCTTGGATCAAAGAGTTAAAGAGAAAAGAACAGAACGAGCAATATTTTGCCAATATACGAAAAAGTCGAGGGGAGAACATTCCCTATGATTTTAATGGAAGTTTTTCTTCTTGATGTTCCAACTTAGGCATTCTTTATGGTGTTTAGTCATGCGGGGTTTCATTTTATTTGAAAATGGAATCTAATGCTTGTGTCTTACCCGCCTTACTAGTTAAGATGTCTCATTAGCATATTAGCTTAGAAAGAAAACAAACACAAGTAAGTCGTTCAATTGGCCTTTCAAAAATGACGACTCTACGATGATAAACTACTTGCTTTTGTCGTATAACGTTGTAGTATAGGTGTAGCTTTTAATAAGATTTTATGATCATTTTATTATAATACTAGCTGTTACCCGCGACTTCGTGCGCGAAGAATTTGAATTAATCTTTTTTTTAATTCACGAATGTAAATGTTTTGTTGCATTTTGAAAGGGGAAAGGAAAAGTTCTGACGGTTGATAATACTTAATTCGACGGCTGACAGGAGTGTACTGTACATGTATGCTGATATAGTTATGTAAATTGTTTATCTATTCTAATATACTTTTGTATATCACATTATTTACACGGATGTAGAGGTTGGGTGGGCTGGACACACGTGAACACGCCATGTATAGTTGCCCATGCGAAAAATATGGTTTTTCCATATGTACATCTGCCACTTTCAGTATCTGGCCCTGAGCCTGGCAAATGACATTTTGAAAGGGATTTGTTGCCTTCTGAACTGAGATGATAAATCCTTCGGCATTATCGGAAGGCGTGGAATTAAAATACTCTCTCTTCTCCCTATATCAGTCATAACAATAGCTTTCATAACGTTTGGACCTTGGTGTGTAATTTGCGACCGTGTGCCATTGCGCAGTCTCGGTATATCGAGGTTGCGTATTAGTAGTAATGGCACAGTGGCATTCAATCTCGGCTTGTCGGAAGGTGCCCTGACAATTCTAAGATGTTGAAGAGCTCTACAGTATATGATGTTCCTTGTTAATGCCCATTACCGTATCTACAGATGGATGTTTTGTAATATCTCATTGTGAAATTTAAACAAAACATCAAGAGAATAATTCACTAACGTCATTGGATCACTGTGTAACCGCATTAAAAGCTGCAAATGCAAGGACAACAGGAAACCGGAAGTGTAAAGTCTCCTTTGTTGTTAATGGTCAAAGAAAGCAATATTTTCTTATATTAACTTTAACACTGGCAGAAGCCCGCGCGCGAAAGAGTAATTTCGCTTGAATTTATTTCTATAAGAATAAAAAGACTTGTTAGAAATTACGTTACAAAAATATTTTTAAACCTTAATAACAATCAGAGAAAACATTTCATCGCAATGTAATTAATAGCATTAAAAAGATCATTTTCTGGTCTTTAAAATGGCATAAAAATAATTGTTGTCTAATAAAGATTTCGGAAGTTATTGGCAAAAAACGTCTAAGCAATAGGCTTAAAAGCGGCTAATGTTCGTTATTTAATTAAATATCTTAAGAACTAATTAACTCTGAAATTTGAAAATAGCACCTTGTGTGTAAATTTCATGTCGCTACCGTTCACCGTTTAGGAGGAGTTCTTGTGACCGACCGATCGACCGGCAGACAGACAGATACATGTAATTTCTGCCTTGTTTTATAGATATTTATAAACATAAGCAAAACTTTCAGAAACAAAGATAAATTAGTTCAAAGTCTAACCGTTTCCTAGCAGCGAAGTACGTATAAATTTGCGTTATTTCAAAATCGTCTGCACGTAAAATTTAAAAAATTAATAAAAAATGAATGAAAAATGTCACAGAAATAAAATTAATATCATTGAAAAGGTAAAATTTTTATCTTTAAGATGGTATAAAAATTATTTGTATCGGACAATTTGTTCCGAAGTTACAGCGGAAAGAAGGATTACGTGATATTTGATTTTAAAAAGAATTTATTCCTCATGTTTTCGCATTCCTGAAGTTCCAGTTTATTGAAAAATAAAAATCTTCATCGCGAATCGCGGAGTCAATGGGCTTTCTTTGTTAACTATTTTTAATCTGTAGTCAAAAATAATTAATTTAACGTGATTTCACCTAGCCTATGTCCGTTCTCGGGTTTCAAGCTACAACTCCGCCAATTTTCATCCAAATCGGTTTTGTGGTTTGGTCGTGAAAGCTTAACAAACAGACAGACAGACAGACAGACAGAAAGACAGACAGACACACTTTCGCATTTATTATATTATTAAGGATTAGGCTCATTTGTCCTGACGATATTAATAGATTTTTAAATATTCA
>BGPR01035585.1:0-15896 GCA_013235015.1 Araneus ventricosus | reverse complement strand
AAAAAATTCGTTACCATCGACATCATGTGTATAACTGTGATATATATTGGTTTTAATGTTTCTAACCACTACTGCAAAATTGAACTTGAAATTTTTAATTCTAATATATTCAACAAAAATACATTTTTCTGATAGGGTATTTCATTCAATTCATTTGGTTCTTACTCGGGGGAGGGCTAAATTTCATGTGTAAAAAAAATAATACAAAAAAGAGCAACTTAATTAAACTCTATAACTATTCGTAGTATTAGTATTTTATATACACGTTCTGTTCTTTTCGTATTGCCACGTAATGAAAAAGATATTGTTCGAAAGAGATTTACCTGGGGATTCCTACTTTATTCTTTGAGTATAAAAACTCTTGAAACTCATGCTGTTTCAAAGATATCAAAAAAAACCTCCCAAAACATTTTCACGAAATTCTATGAGACCACTGAAAAAAAAGTAAGAAACTTCCAAAAGTAAGAATAAAGAACAATTATTATAAAATTTTAGATCAGTCTTGTAATAGTGTGTTGTATTGCAGACAACAATCCTACAGAAACAAATATACCGTAAAGTATCAGGCACAGCGACACACATTTAACATACATTTCGTGATAATACTTTTAATATAACTTTTCTAGTATTTAAGTGAAAGTGAATAAACAAAATGCTATACTAGTTAAAACATAAAGGAAGCAACCGTGGGTATTTCTCACATTTATAAGTATCTTTTATCCTTGGTTTGAAAAATTGTATAGAAAGTCCACGATCAAGATTTTGGAATTTAGGATCAGAATTTAAGCTTTTTCAATAGTGTTATGCAAAATGAAACATTGCTCAGGAATAGCATTTGTAGTGAAAGAAATCATAACGCTTACATGTAGAAATTCCCTGACGCGTTGTTCAAAAGTTGCAATTCGGGAAACTTTCGTTATATAATTGGTAACTGGACGAGATCAAAATTTGTTATTCTTTTCTATGCTTATCTTTCGTATTCATTTTTATTTAAATCCCTTTTTTCCCTAAAATGATTTTGCCTTTATCTCGTTCAATATAATGAACTGAATAAGTAATTAAATGCTTCTTGGTATAAATATTAATGACTATAAAATTAATTGTTAAAAGCTTTGTCCATCTAATTAAAATGACTTGCTAAAAATTCGTTATCTTGAAATTTATCCCGTTTAGTATCTGGAGCAAATTTTTGGTGGCCAAAACTAATGTGCCTACACTTTGATAACTAAGCAGCATCTCACATAAAGCAACAGACATTTCTAAGTTTCTAGAATATATATATATATATATATATATATATGCATCGAGTTTCTTTTATCAAAGTAATTTACTGCAAAAGCACGGCATCTCAGTCCTTGGATTTTAAATACTATTTATAAGCCAACAAAGGTATTCTTTCTCTTATACTTTTCAGGAACTCCTTAGAGAGACGAAATCAATTTCTCCCTCTTTTGCATGAATTTTGCTTAGTTTTATATTTTTCCTCAACAGAGAATTCGAAAAATTCTTCCATCTCGAAAAATTTTGAGGTGCATATTTTTAGTTTTAGAGCTTCAGGCAGATTTTATTATTTATTTTGCTTTGAATAAACACGATGAGACATCAAGAATTCGTGGTTTGAAGAGAATAAACTATATTCCATAGCAAAAGGAAAATAATTTCAGAGGCGAATGATGTTTTGTATCACAGTATATACAAATACAGTCCACAGATTGAAATGAACATTATGCTTAGTTGTTTAAACTAAACATTTAAAATTTGTCGATGTTCATCGTATTATTTACAAGAATACCTTGTCGACCTGTGAACTCGTTTCTATCGTACCCTTCAAAGAAACGGAATTAAATTGTGTTTGCGTGTATTTTAATTTGAGCTCTCAAGAATCTTGTGAAAAACAACAGTTCAGTTCTCACACTTATGGTTATTGTGTCAAAATTTCAAGAGGAACAACCTCTTATTGTATTCGAATGTGATTGTCAATGTTGGAAAACACATATATGACGTTCGAACTGTATCTTCAATATGAAAAATGCCAGAGCTCGACAAAGAATAAGAAAAAGGTGAAAAGAAACATTAAGGGCAGAAAAGCAACAGTAAAGTAGATTGTGTTTCACAAATTTTCCAAGCGCTAGTCTTCCCACTCGATAACACTTTGCATATAGCAAATGATGTATAACACTGACATACATGATATTGATAAAAAAAATCTCTGGAACTTCACATTTGATGTATTCCCTTAAAGAATATGCACATAGCGGATTGAATACATACACTTTCATTTCAGATATCTAGAGCTAGATATCCCTTGTAGTGACATCGGGAGAACCTTGGTGCGTCAGAAAACATGAAATTTTAGATAATTTTTTATCAAGCTGTTGCGTTGAGAAACGTTTGACATAACACCCCACATATATAAGATTGCCATCTTGCACTCATGTGAGGTCGGATAGAATTTTCGTGGTTCCAATTCTGTAATTGTGTAGTTGGTCACCATTGCTTCATATTGACAGTTAGTTATTGTACACTTTCTTAGACCTTTGAAAGTAATCCCTTCAAATTAGTAATGGTGGAGATTGAAGGTGCTTACTCCAGGGACAGAGAGACAGAGACAGAGGATGAGAAGCCCACACTTGCTTGGCGGGTACAATAATGGTGTAGTGTTGAGTGCATTGAGTACAATGAGTGTGGTAACATATCTCCAGTGGGAAGCAATGGTGATTGTTATAAACACGAAATCTAGAGTTTTCGATTAATGATCGCGATATCTATCATTCACTTTTTCCCGGATGCTTAGGATGGCCAGGGGTAACTTCACTTCTGGTTGTTACAAACCACATAGTCACTTTTGCTCCGTGTAACGTAACTTCACATAATGATGATTTTTGTTAGTCTAATATACACAGTTCTTCGAATTAAAGATCCCAAGCAATGGTATATGTGCATCGTCCATCTATAGAATGCATACGCGCTCTCTGTATTCACCGTTATACTGGATTATAAGCTCATGTGGAAAATCTAACTATAAGTGATTATCACCCGCTGACATCATCTGGACACGCTGGAAATATAAAAATATGTGGAGAAAAGAGTGTGAAATATTCAGGACTGAAGATTTCGACAAATCCTGCAAATGTAAAATAGAACATGCACTTGAAAGGCAACTTCAGCTTATTGGGCAAATCCAACAAAAGTAGAATAGAACATGAACTTAAATTTTGCAGATTATTTCTTCGAAAATTAAAAAATGATGCTAATTATAACGTAAACTTGAATTTAAGAATTTCAATGTACATGAATAAAGAGATGGTACACGTTGTTTAAGAATGTAAATATTGATTTTGTTATCATCTTTATGGTAGGTGAATCCCTATTTTAGTGTGAAAAAACCGTCTTAAGATAGAAAATTGAGTTTGATAGCGTAGTAATTAATTGATTGCTTAGTATCATTATAATTCTAATTATCAACTTTTCTGTTCTAAAGAAGATGATGTTCAATCCTTTTGGAGCACGCAGATTCTTTTTCATCTCTAGCGTAATTAACTTCCTTTTGTAAACAAGTCACGTGGGCTGAGTAGCAAACGGCTGTTACAAATCTCACGCTTTGCGAAATATTGCCTTCACAAACTGCCGTTTCTTCTTCCTGCAATGTTTGAAGAGTAATTGAGGCTTAGGCGTTAGGCAGATCGGAGAAAAAAGTACTTACGGATTTTCTTAGATTTTAATAATCCAAAAGGCTTATTCTGCTTTTGAATTTTTTGATACTCTCTGTGTTAATATTTTTTTTTAATCTCTCGTTAACAACTATGTTTGCCAAAATCTTAGAAATTTTAAACATTTCAGTATGAAAATTTATGAAAAGTATAGTATTAGTTCAAGTTTTTCCGCAAAAATTCAAATCTCAGTTCTATAAATAAGGAGAATCAGAAGTGTTTCCTAATTCTTAGAACAAAAAGCTATGGTTGTCAAATATTTTAATGAGCACGGGGAAATTGATCCAAAAGTCTTAAACGTATAATTTGAGTAAAGTAATAAAAATATTACCTTAATGTATCTAACATCTTCCAAAGTAAGTTCGTTTAGTACAATTTTTTGTAAGATGAATTTTTTCTTAAATCTTTGGTATATTCCTGATAATGTTCTCAAAATTGTTAAAAATTATTCTTTTATTCTTCAGATCGTGAAATGTTCTAATGTATCTTTCTCGCATTAAAACGCGTGCTTTGAAAGTTTGGAGAAGGAATGCTGGCTTAAACAGCGACTTCGCCATCTCAATGCGGTTGAAAATATACCTAGTGCAGTTTGGAAACGAAAATTTAATATAACTAAACTAAGCTAATTTCTTCCATTCCGTTAGTGTGCTTTTGTTAGTTTAATAGTTATGTGACGAGGCTTTGATAAGAAAAAACATAAGAAACGCTCAGTTAGTGTCCACTCCGTAGATTTTTCGTGAGAATCATCGGTATAAAATCATAAAGCAAATGTTTCGTTTTAATATCTAATTTTATTATCAATTTCTTTAATACAATATTTATACAGAGTAGTATAATGATTATAAAATAGATAAAACACAAGTTTATCGCATGCAGCAGGGCTATGTGTGTTTTTTACTGTTATTTTCCTCTATTTCCCTGAAAGTGAAAATTGTGTAATAGAATGGGTTAAAAGTATTTAGAAGGAAGCATATTTCAAAAATTTGGAACATGCTGACTTTGCATTAAATGCATGAAGGTAATATGTGAATCATCTTAGGCCTACGTATGATAGACATAAGAAGATATTCGTGCATGAAAGAAACATGACAACATAGATATGTGCAAAAATTATTTTTAAAATAAATATAATATTGATGAGTAAGCCGAATTTTAATTCATTGTTTCATAATTCTGGTGCTAAAAAACTATGGTAACTCTGTCATTTTCCATAATGGAAATACAGATACAGTTTCAGCAGGCATCCTTCGTCTGCGTATAGGCTGCTTAAATTTATTCGCATTTAATCATTAGGAATTAATCCATCCAAAGCTAATCTTTTCGAAGCTGAAATTCTCACATAGACTGTTGTATTCTCCTTACTGTATTACTATATACGTCATGTTTAGATTTATTTCTAATGGTGAAACATAAAACAGGCCAGAACAACTGTGAGAGATCTTATCTACCAGTATCTGAAATCGGATGAAAACATTTTTCTGTTCTTTTCATATAATATCCTTGGTATCTTTGAGGTTTTGATCACACGTAAGCCAAATATTAATATTTGGATACCAGATATAAAATGTTTTTTTGTAAAATCCAATACATTGGATCAGTTATTTCATACATTAAGACATGAAAAAAATGGTAAATTTAAACATTAGCTTGAAAGCAATATTGTTTAAACGGTTTCTTTACAACAAAACTATCACTGAAGTTACAAATAGAATGTTTCTCGAAAAAAGAAATGCGACTGTATTATTTTTCAAAGGCGTTACATATTTTCTATGTTTTACTTAAAAAACTATCGTAAGAAGGAGAAACCTCCTAGTCAAAATAACCGTTATTCCGGTTATTCCTTTCGATTGCTCCCTGTAAGTGCACGTAGCATACCAGTTGCTGCATGAATTGATCGAATGCAATGTTTTCCTACGGCGATTTTCTGCGTGTGTTCTTGATATTCTGTTTCTGATCATAAACATTCAGTGGAATCGTAAACTTCGGACAGTTGTAGAGTTTAAAGTAGTCTTGAGCCGTGTTTCTCATTTCTCCTTCTTTCCTGGAACCTCCCATTTCTTTTACATCGGAAAAAAATTGAAGCGTTAGCTTTCAGTTTTTATTTTTCAATTCCATATCAAATTGAATAGATAAAATCTTTAGCTATAGGAATCTATTCCATGGTGCTTTTTTTCGCGGTTTAGATATCCAAAAAGGAAATATATTTGCGTAGATAATTTTTGGGTGTTTTAATCTTAAATGGGGTCAATATAGATTTAAAACATGCAATAGTTTTCCTTTCCCATGTCACCCAGAAACAGTCCTAAAGACATATATTTTTCCGCGAATCACTAGCACTGCTAATTGCGATGTTTCTAATTTTTAGTAAATTTCAAAAAAATAATAATGATACTTTTGAGAAATTTAAATGCTAATCTTAATTTTGGGATGAAAAATTATATTTTTCCGGATAAAATATATACGTGCTTACCCTTTTGTTATTTCAGATTGATGCGATATCCTCAACACATCGAAAAAAAACTTTTTTAAAAACTATTCATGTTCTTTCTATAGATATCCACTTCTTCTCTTGCTTATCATAATTGTTCAGTTTTTACAGGCCGTTGGTAATGTATTTTATGTTTGGTAATCAATCCTACATAAAATCTGTCGTACGAGCCATTTATATATTTTGGGCTTCAAATAAATTTCATAAATCTTCCACAACCCGGGATGGGTTAAACATTTGTAGAGCGATGTAACAATTTAAAGATATTGTCATAATCGACACAAATTAAATATTTAGATTGATTTTGTTCAGAAATTACAAATACTGACATTTTTACTTTCATTTGTGAGAGGTAAAAATAATTAAAAATAGTTTGTATTGCCACAAAATGTGTTGAAGTCTTTTTAATATTTGTAATATCATATGAAAACATTTTTATTTTGTTTGTTCTTTCATGCTAAGATATTCTAAGAAACTTTTGTAAGCAGATACTGCTGTTCTTCTCGAAGCAACCTTATATTTCGTAAAAATATAAGGAAGAGTTATTAACATTATAATTTCACAATAACGCAGAAGACGAGTCCGGGACTTACCCTTTTTTGTTTCAGATTGATGCGATATCCTCAACGTATCGAAAAAGAAATTTTCAGTAACTGTTCACGTTCTTTTTATGGATATTCACTTGTTCTCTTGCTTATCATAATTGTTCAGTTTTCACAGGCAGTTGGTTATGTATTTTATCTTTGATAATTATTCCTGCATAAAATCTGTCGTATCTTCCATTTATATATTTCGGGCTTCAAATGAATTTCATAAATCTTCCACAACACGGGATGGAGTAAACATTTGGAGAGCGATGTAACAATTTAAAGATATTGTCATAATCGACACAAATTAAATATTTAGATTTATTTTGTAGAAATTTCAAACACTGACATTTTTAGTTGCATTAAAGGTAAAAATAATTTAAAATACTTTATATTGCCATAAAATATGTGGAAGTCATTTTAATATTTGTAATATCATAAGAAAATATTTTTATTTTGTTTCTTTTTTCATACTAATATATTCTAAGAAACTGTTATAAGCAGATCTGTTGTTCATCTCGAAGCAACGTTATAATGCGTAAAAATATAAGGAATAGTTATTAACATTATAATTTCACAACAACGTAGAAGAAGAGTCGGGGACCATGATCTCGTGCAATCACTGAACCAAATTCCACACCTCTTCAGTTTATAGAATAGATGTTTAATACCGATGGACAAAATATGCGAAAGACATTCGTACGTGACGCATTCCTGTTAGCACAAGGTGCTCAAAAATATTCATCCGATATATTTAAGATGTTGTGCGACGTTCATAAGACCGATGCAACATTGTGAAGATAACGTAGAATTTCTTGTGATAATACGAATCATTTTCGAAAACTAGTTTCAAACACGTGAAGCTCTGTTTCCCAAACATTAACTCTGTTATCAGGACATCGCAGCACCATAGATCAATTCAAAATTTTTCAGAAGTCTCATGACATTCATAGCAAATCATTCAATTATTATTCATTTCAAAAATAAAAATAAATCAGAGAAGTAACAATTATGAACATTTCACTAAAATTAAATGTAAATCCTACGAACAAACAGTTGTGCTCAATAAGTAAAAATCTTGAATTGAAGTAATTTCGAAAATCTAGTACATTTCATGGCAAGAAGAGCACTTCAATATTCGAGGGAACTGCACGATATTAAGAATTTAATAAAGCACTCATAATATTTTTAAAGTGGCTTAGTCGAGATACTTATATTGATCAAGAGTGTCGCTCAGCTTAGTTAGGAGATTAAAGTTTGTGACAAGCTCAAAATAAAAGCGTTAGAAAATTAGTGCATGAAACAAATGTTTGTTTATTATTATGAACATTATAGCTGAGCTTCTCATGTGACAGTGTGATAAATCTTAATCACACCAAATTGTAATTTCTGATCAACTTCAACATGAATCTTAGTAAACTAAATTACAAGAGAGAAAATAGTTTACAATATCACTTTACGGAACAATATTAATACACCAGTATTTATATTTTTTTCAGTGAGGGTTTTTTCAGAAATATTTTTTCGTAAGTGATAATAAAATAAAATATAAGTGTTTAAATTTATAATTTTTGTGTGATTGAATTTCGTTTTGAAGTTAATTTACAGTTGACCGCTGGAAATGATTCTCTATGAACATATATTTAAAATGGGCAAATAATAATATCGAAAAGAAGTTATTTTCGATCCGTATACAATAGGAAGGCATCGCTGAATCATTGATTATGCTATTGCGTCATCCTTTAAGTGATTACGCCAACCTCACGTTTAACATTTCACAAAACCTATGTTCGTGTGTTTTCGTTTACCACTGTTTGACAATGCTATGCTGGCACATTAAAGTCGGACGCCTTATATCAGCAACCCAATGGCAACAAAGGAATGATGTTGAGAGGAATTCAAAACTATTTTGGACATGATGTCAATATGACGTCGCTTTACTTTCAAATGGGGTGGTTTAATTTAGTTATATTAGTGTCCAATTTCGGAGCAAAACGAGAGGAGCACTTTTTGGACGAACCGAGTAATTTGGAACCGCGGTCAGATGGCGAGTACTGTACCTGACCTGACACTCCCCTTCCCATACTTCCGCACCACACCAGACACATTTTTTAACATTCAACATTTAATGTTTGGCCGTTAGGTCTCATTTCCTTTCTTGTTCGGGGGCGACATGTCGTGTTAGAAATGTGGGTCTGGTTGCTCTCCTTTGCAAATGACAGACTGGGTATCTTTGAATTTATGGGTTTCCTGCGCTGGGAGTGGTTATTCCTGTTGTTTTTTATTACATGGATTTAAATAATATACACGGGGCGTGCTTGGTAATAGAGAAATGACATTATTATAGTTTTAACTGATTAGTTGTGTGGGTACGAATTGTTTAGTTTTTATGTTTTTTAAAGAAAAAGGGGAAAGAATAATTGACTCCCAATTCAATTTGTTTGTAGAGTATGTGTGTGTTGTTCGATATAATTTGTCTCTGTCTGTTTTGAGTGTGGTTTGGGATGGATTTTCTTGTATTTGTGCTGCATCTCACAAATTGTATTTTATAGGTGGAATGCCATTGGTAATTAAAATTAGGAATGCATTTTTGTGTCTCTACGGCCAGGATAAATTTTTATTAGTAAATAAGTTTCACTCCATATCCTGTTACTTGTATTGTCTCTTTCGCCGGGTGAGCCCTTGTAATGTGAAACTTTTATAAATGTTTATATGTATTTAATTTACACCCATCGTGTGGTGTGTAGTATGCATACATGAGGAAAAATGTTTAATAAATGCGAGTGGGGCTTGCGTCCTCCTGATGCTGCTGGTCGGTTCTCTACCCCTCAGACTCTTTAATGCCTTAAACGCAGTAGGGTAGGCTCGGTCGGGGTGGTTTGCGCTGCACCTCACCAGCGGCAGATCGTTTGACCCCATACGTATAGTTTATGTCTATCGATAAGGGACCGTCCCATACGTCCCTCCAAGCAGTCCGATAGCCGTCTGAAACGTCTGAATGCCACTTTAATTTTTCCACCCCCTTTCGTTAAGTGCGATTTATTTCACATCACCGGCGCGTGATTTCTTTGTTAGAGTGGCTCTCCCAGATGTGTTTGGGGAAAAGGGAGAGTTTCCTTAGAATTCGGATAGTACCAGCTGTCATTGTGGTTTTTGAGGGAGGAAGTGAATTTCCCTTATCTTAGATAGAGGAGATCGGGCGTTCCTGTATTTTGAGGTCCCTTTATTGCAATGGCTTTAGGAATCACAGGGTTAACTATAACAGACCTTATCATGACGGATCTTCAGTGGAATTGGTTTTCGGACCCTCCTTAGGAGACACCTTACCACTAGCCAACCACAGACCTTCAAACAGGATGGATTGAAGCAATAAGAGCTCTTTTAAATTTTAATTCGTGCACGTGTTCCTAAGAAAAATCTAGCTAACCGGTATCTATTTCTTTTCTTTGTGCAAATACATTGATGGTGAATGTAATAAACACTTATATCTCGTTTCCTCCTAGTGGTTGGATTTTAACAGAGTGTTTCATAGAGTTTCTTGCCTGAAGCTCTTTCTAAATGAAATTCAACAGCCTCTAATTCTTTTTTTACATTTTAGACTTCAAATGTCGTTTTTTCAAAATCTTCCACTACGAGCGTTCGAATAAAAGTTTGAAGAGTTATGAACAATTAAGGAGAAAACTTCACTATTTGACGCAACGTGTGAAACGGAATAGGTTGTTTCTCATAAAGATTTGCTGGTTACTGATATTTAACTTAAATAGTTTCTCTCACCAGTTAAATTAAATCAAAATAATTTCGAGCATCATAAAATATATGAAAATTATTTTGATATTTGTAGTATTACAATAATACATCGCAATTAATTATTGATTTCTTCATAATAATATTTTCTAGGATACTCATGAAAACAAATAAAGAAGTCAAAATTGTAGTTATATAGTAATTCCACTATTAGGCAATGCGACGGCTTTTTTCTAATGGATCTTGCCATTTTAACTGATGACGATAACTGGTTGGCATCTAGCATTTTCCATCCTTCCGTCTACAACAGAGGTCCAAATCCCACTTCAAACAGGTTTTGAAAAAGAGGACCAAAAGTTCTATGACCGAGAAAACATAAAGCTGTCCGAAATGTGAGAAAATATTATGAAACCACATGGAAATACATAACTGATTTAGGTGCATCCTTTGTACAGAAAAATTGAAATTTATTCCATACAGAAAATCATTTCGTGCCACTCCATTAGAGCGCTGCAATATTGATTCATATGATTTAAAATGTAGATCTCACTTCTCTCGTGAAATATCGTCGGTTCCTAATCCTTAACAATTGAATTTAGTTATATTAATGTCCCCGTTCTGAAGCAACGCCATGATTTTTTTTTTCACCTCGTAACTTTAGGCCCTTGTCAGATGACAAGGCCAACTCCACGCCCAATTCACTTTTCAAACATCTGCAGCACATCAACTTCCGACGTTCCACATTTCTATAGCTCGTTTAACATTAAAAATACCTGTATGCTCTATATCTCATATTCGTGATATTTTACGTCAGCATAAAAAATTTATATAAAGCATAAATATTTTTGAATTTAAATTGCTATTTTAAAATGAGATGTAACTTCTTTACAAAATAATCAACACTACATTTTTCTGACAATTCTTATTAACAATTGACTACTGAATGCATATTAAGACGTACAATTAGTAATATAAATTAATACTAGGGGGCTCTGCCCCCTGCTCGCTAAAACTCGCCAACCCCCAGGAGGATTGCGCTGCAATCCTCTGGGGCTCGCTACGCAAACCCTGCTCGCTTCGCTCGCTACATGAAGACACTGGGTGTCCTAGCACAGTTGTTATAAAATCTTTAAATATATATAACATCCCCTGCTCGCTCTGCTCACCGACACCAAAGAATCTCGTGATTCTTTCTGGATCACTATGTGAAAACAGCTCGCTTCACACGCTTGCCGTAGTTATCCGTTTCTGCTAGTATTAGGAAATTATAAGTACATTAATTAATAAAAGTAAATTTAAATTAGTTGAAATTGCACGAACTCCTAAAATTAATTTTTCATCAGTTTCTACAATTAAAATCTTCTGGTAGCACAGATATATATGTAAATGTTAGAAAGAAATTTGAAAGGTAATATTTATAATCCAAAGATGATGCTTATTTCAACAATTATCTAGCCAAGAAAGAAATAGCGTTTTCCTCAATGTAGTCATTTGTGTTTTAAATCTCAGAAAATTCTTGATTGTATCTTGTCGTAGAAAAATGTAAACCATCTTGGAACTTTTTAGCTAAAAAAGGATAGTTTAAAGAAAATAGTGGCTTGAAACATGTTCATATTAACTATTCAAATTTAAAACCCATAATAATTATTTACTTTTAGCTTTTTATAATTGATAAGATAGCTTTTTTCTAAAAAATTTCAAAAATCCTTGCTTTTTTAAGCAAAATTTTAAATATGCACTCTTTTTTATAAAATATTACACAAAAAAGCTTCCCCACTTTTATATATACTTATTTCAACAATTATCTAGCCAAGAAAAATATAGTGTGTTTCTCAGTGCAGTCATTTTTGTTTTAAATCTCAGAAAATTCTTGATCGTATCTTGTCGTACAAAGATGTAAACCATCTTGGAACCTTTTAGCTACAAAAGGACAGTTTAAAGAAAATAGTGGCTTGAAACATGTTCAGATTAACTATTCAAATTTAAAACCCATAATAATTATTTACTTTTAGCCTTTTATAATTGATAAGATAGCTTTTTTCTCAAAAATTTCAAAAATCCTTGCTTTTTTAAGCAAAATTTTAAATATGCACTCTTTTTCATGAAATATTACACAGAAAAGTAAAAAGTAAGCAACATTATCATTCACCATTAGCAGCATGTGGTAATTCTCTTCCAGTGAAAATATAATGTTCTAAAACAGTCAGTGCAAACACGGTGGCAAAAAAAATCTAATCTCTCTCTATATATACGTTGCAAACAGTATGCAACTTTAATCATTCTCCGAGAGCAGTGTGCAAGGGAACTATTCTGAAGTATAATTAGTTCTTTGGTCTTGATTCTATAATTTTTACTTTTACACATAGTAAATAGTGCACACAATTAGTATAAAAAAAAAAGACTCTGGCTCAATAAGCCTATCGGCGGCTTTCTGGCCGATCTTCGCTGAAATCTTTCATCCAGGGATTCCCTTGCACGCTGCTCTCTTCTACGCAAATTTTATTCAAAACTTCGCAAAGAGTTAATTTTAAATAAATAAATTCAAAAAAGAGTTACGACTTCTCCTGTAATCCGTAAGCGATTAGCTCGGTTAGCGAAATTCTTGGCGTCAGGGTTGAGATTGGTAAACAAACTGATCGTTGCCAACGGGGAGAAAGAAATAAAGGTAATTTTTTTGCGCCACGCATAAGCGTTTTATATAATATAGATGTAATATGGATATTGTGTCCTTTTGTGGAGACACAGGAGAAATTTTCTTAACTATTTCACATGACATATTTTTATTAATAAAATGAGAACATATATTTTTTTTTCTGAAAAGAAATAGAGAACATTGTCTATTTACTTTGTTTAAGTAAAATAATTTTAAATGATATTTTTCAAGCTAAAACTTTTATCACCTACCTTTCCTTATTGAATTTCTCAAAGCCACAAAAGTTTTGAGGAGCAGAATTTTTACGGCGAGATGCTGTATTGTTTACAATAAAAAAAAACGGAATATTTTTCGACGCTTATGACACTTCGCTTCTTTTCTAAACACCTGCTGAAGGAGATTAAAGTGTTAGATATGACAATGCTTACGTACTTCAAAGAAGTTTCTTCCATACAGTTTTTGGAAAAAATCGCTACCGCACTAAACAGTTGTCAACTCGCATTCACTTTCTTAATATCACGCCTAAAGGCTCTTTCTTTCTTTCCCAGTCACTTCTTCGCTTTCTTGCATACTTTCAATTCGGATCGACCGAAAAAAAAGCAGAATAGGCGTATATATTTTTGGTATGTTTTTCTCTCTTACATACGGAATGCACTCTTACAAGATGAATAGGAGAGAAGAAAGAAGTTTTGCTCTCATGATACATGGAGTCGGGTAAAGGAAGAATTCGAAATCTGTTGAAGCATTTTACAGTGCTCAAAAATTTTTGTTCATTTTTATTTTCACCCCTTTCACTGTCAAATAGACTGTCCAAGTGAAGCTAAGTGATATAAAATTTTGGAAATAGCATATAAAAGCAAGTTTGCAATATTGAAACTCAGAGGAGCCTATCTTGTGAAAATTTGCTTTTCGAAACAAGCTGAATGATATCAGAGCAGTCAGTGAGGAACACTGTAATGGAAATTTGACAAATGGCTTTGTAGACTATCTATCAATAAAATTAAGAAAATATAAGTAAATTGTTAGTTTTCCATGTTATGACAATGATTTTTCTTTGGTAGATTTTTTTATTTGATTAAAAATGATTTTATTTGCTTCTCAAAACAAGCTGAATGATATCAGAGGAGTGAATGAGGAACACTGTAATGGAATTTTGACAAATCACATAGTAGACTATTTATAAATAAAACACAAAATATAAGAAAATGGATAGTTTTCCATATTATGGCAATGATTTTTCTTTAGTAGATTATTTTATTTGATGAGAAATGATTTGATTTGCTATTTATTACTTACTGACCCAAATTTGAGATTTACATTTAAGCAATGCTAAGCTTGCACTAATCTAAGAAATGCATCATTCATCAGAATATCTTTAGAAATATATGAAAATTAGGAAACAAATAGTCTTCCGAAAAAATTCGTTACCATCGACATCATGTGTATAACTGTGATATATATTGGTTTTAATGTTTCTAACCACTACTGCAAAATTGAACTTGAAATTTTTAATTCTAATATATTCAACAAAAAT
The DNA here is from genome assembly GCA_013235015.1 of Araneus ventricosus. Lineage (NCBI taxonomy): Eukaryota > Metazoa > Arthropoda > Arachnida > Araneae > Araneidae > Araneus > Araneus ventricosus. The sequence continues at coordinate 1,180 of BGPR01035585.1, read as the reverse complement.
ACATTTTTCTGATAGGGTATTTCATTCAATTCATTTGGTTCTTACTCGGGGGAGGGCTAAATTTCATGTGTAAAAAAAATAATACAAAAAAGAGCAACTTAATTAAACTCTATAACTATTCGTAGTATTAGTATTTTATATACACGTTCTGTTCTTTTCGTATTGCCACGTAATGAAAAAGATATTGTTCGAAAGAGATTTACCTGGGGATTCCTACTTTATTCTTTGAGTATAAAAACTCTTGAAACTCATGCTGTTTCAAAGATATCAAAAAAAACCTCCCAAAACATTTTCACGAAATTCTATGAGACCACTGAAAAAAAAGTAAGAAACTTCCAAAAGTAAGAATAAAGAACAATTATTATAAAATTTTAGATCAGTCTTGTAATAGTGTGTTGTATTGCAGACAACAATCCTACAGAAACAAATATACCGTAAAGTATCAGGCACAGCGACACACATTTAACATACATTTCGTCATAATACTTTTAATATAACTTTTCTAGTATTTAAGTGAAAGTGAATAGACAAAATGCTATACTAGTTAAAACATAAAGGAAGGAACCGTGGGTATTTCTCACATTCATAAAGATCTTTTATCCTTGGTTTGAAAAATTGTATAGAAAGTCCACGATCAAGATTTTGGAATTTAGGATCAGAATTTAAGCTTTTTCAATAGTGTTATGCAAAATGAAACATTGCTCAGGAATAGCATTTGTAGTGAAAGAAATCATAACGCTTACATGTAGAAATTCCCTGACGCGTTGTTCAAAAGTTGCAATTCGGGAAACTTTCGTTATATAATTGGTAACTGGACGAGATCAAAATTTGTTATTCATTTCTATGCTTATCTTTCGTATTCATTTTTATTTAAATCCCTTTTTTCCCTAAAATGATTTTGCCTTTATCTCGTTCAATATAATGAACTGAATAAGTAATTAAATGCTTCTTGGTATAAATATTAATGACTATAAAATTAATTGTTAAAAGCTTTGTCCATCTAATTAAAATGACTTGCTAAAAATTCGTTATCTTGAAATTTATCCCGTTTAGTATCTGGAGCAAATTTTTGGTGGCCAAAACTAATGTGCCTACACTTTGATAACTAAGCAGCATCTCACATAAAGCAACAGACATTTCTAAGTTTCTAGAATATATATATATATATATATATATATAT
>BGPR01035584.1:0-15896 GCA_013235015.1 Araneus ventricosus | reverse complement strand
TGACATAAAAATAGTTTCCTGTAGTGAAGCGTATAAATAGGCACATTTTATATCAAGTTGGGAATGTCGCCATTTTTGCTTACAAACTAATACAGAGAAACACATTCTAATAATTGAAAAATTTACCACAGGATTAAAAATTTCGTCGTAATGAATTCCTTGAATTTGTCCAAAGCCCTGTGCCACTAATCTGGCCTTATATCTCACTATTACACCCTTTTCATCTTGTTTTAATGTATAAACCCATCGACAACCTATAACTTTGCCGTTTGCAGGTTTCGGAACAAGATCCCATACTTTACGCTCTTTTATGACTTGAATTTCTTCTTTCATTGCATCATGCCATTTATCAGCCTGAGGGGTTCTTAAAGCTGCATTAAAATTACTTGGAATTTGAACCTCTAGTCAATCCGATTGGTTTGCTTCCTCTATAGTTACTATTCCCGAGTATTTATCTTTACCAGAAAAATTAAATAGAGCTTTGTCATACTCCAAATTATGAGTCTTACAATATTCTTCGATATCTTTATAACAATGAAAACGATCTTTCGAACCTTGAATATAATAATAAATGTCAGTTCTAGACCTATCTTTGCGTGGAACAGCTTTCCTTTCCCAAATAACTTTCTCGGAAGTTTTACTGTTATTAGATGCTCCCTCCTGTTCAGAACTTTGTGATTTTGGGGTTCTAGGGATACTCAAATGTTCAGATTCTTCCTCGGATTCAGTATCGAATTCAGAATTCGATGAAACGTTGATGGTTCTCTTATTAGGGTCCAGTACAGCTCCACAGCTATTTGGTTCTAACATATTATCTTCATCAAAAGACACATTTATAGTTTCGACAATTTTTCTTTCATTAGGTAACCAGATGCGATATCCTCGGGTTTTTAGAGCATAACCCACCATTATCCCCTTTTTAGCCCTCATATCAAACTTTTTCCTCAATTGTTTAGGTACACCTGCGTAAGCAGTGCTTCCAAAAGCTTTAAGATGCTTAACAGATGGTTTATGACCACTGTAAAGTTCAAAGGGGGTTAAACTTTGGTTACTATGACAAACTCTATTCCAAACATAAGTATGGCATAACAATGCTTCAGCCCAAAAACCTTTACTTAATCCACTAGAGTTGAGCATTACTTTAATTGCATCTACTGCTGTGTAGTTATAACGCTCGGCAACTCCATTTTGTTGTGGCGAGTAAACATTTGTTCTCTCAGCTTTAATACCTAAATCATCTAAATATGATTGAAATTCAGCATGACAGAACTCAAGGCCGTTTTCTGTTCTTACATTTATGACTTTGGAATTTAAAAATCGTTCAGCCCTTTTCTGGTAATTTGAGAAATGTTTAAAAACTTCCGTTTTTTCTTTGATAGGGTAGGTAGTTACTTTACGGGAAAAATCGTCTATAATACTTAGAAAATAACGATGACCTTCAATTGCCACATCAGGAAAGGGACCACACAAATCCATGTGTAAAAGCTCAAGTGGTTTACTCGATCGTATTTTGCCTATCGGCTTAAACGATTTACATCGAGATTTAGCAAGTTTACAGGGTTCACATTTGAAATCTGAACGTTTTAACTCTGGTAATCCTTTTACACATTTGTTCTTACTGGTTTGTATGATATACCTTTCATTAATATGACACATTCTATTGTGCCAAGTACGCAAGTTATTTACATTGAAAGTAGAAAAGTTTTGGATTTTGGATTTAATCTTATTTACACTTTCAAATCGCGAGTTTCCCTTTACATTTTTACCATTAGAATTGCGATTAACTTCAATCCTGGGATTCACACAAAATAGACCATTTAACTTTTTGGCTGTAAATAATTTGTGGCCATCTTTAGAATAAACATTAATTTGACCCTTCTTACATGAAAAAGTTGATCCTGCCTGATCAATCAGTGAACCAGAAATTAGATTTCGCCTTAATCTAGGTGAATACAATACATTTAAGAGATCCACAGTTTCTAACTCACCATTGTTTTCGAAGATCATCCTTACGGTTCCAATTCCTTTTATGTCGCAGCGTACTCCACCAACAGCTACAGACATTGTCAAGTTCTTTACTGGTCTAAAGTTCCGGAGAAGACTCTTCTTACTGCAGAAATGGGAGGTGGCTGCTGTGTCTAAAATCCAAGCGTCTCTTTCATAATCTTGACTTAAGTTAGATTCAGCTATGAAGGTGTTTGGAGACTTCATAACTTTAGTATTCTTTTTTGTAGGCTGGATATTCTTCTTATAGGATGACGGTTTGGATTTGCTTCTTGGGGTTTTAGAAATGTTTCTTTCAGTAGACTGGAAGGCACAAGTTTCGTTTTGATCCTTAATAGATTGCTTCAACCTGGATTCTTCTGCAATGAGTTCTTGAAGAATCTTGTCAAACTTGAACTCGTTGTCGTCCCACCTATAGATATATTGAACAATACCGTTGAATTCAGCCGGAAGGAAACGAATTAGTTGAAACGCTTGATACCATTCGCTTATCGGTTTACCGGCATCTTTTAGTTGGTCAACTATGCTTCGGATCCGAGCTGCATAAATTCCTATTTCCTCCTGTGGATTGATTCTACACGAGAAGAAGTCGTCGGTTAATCCAATTACACGTGCACGAGAATTCGGTCTGAAATGTTCTTCTAGACGTTTCCAGGCTGCTACGGGATCTTCAATGTCATCAATCACACATCTATAGGACTTTGATACGTTCAAATATATCGTACTGTAGGCTTTGTCCTTTCAAGAGTTGAAATCCCTCAATTATTTGTAATTTTCATCTTCCGGTTTTGTTTCAGTTCCTGTTACTATACGCCAGCAATTTCTCTCCATTAATAGCACTTTCATATCAGTGCGCCAGGACGAGTAGTTGTCGGCTTCTAAATATTCGATAGAATACTCCATCTTGAAAAAGGAACACCGGCCCGCCGTCTAAAAGTCCTCTAGTTGTTGACTTCAATTTATGTCTTTTTGCTCCATCTTCATACACACATATCTGGGAGGCCCATAACCTTTTTGTTATGCACAGGAAGCGCGTTTGCCAATATCACTTGTTAGTCTCGTAAAGTAGAGACAGGCAGCTTGAGTAATACTAATTATGAAGAGCTGCTGGATAAGCTAAAAGCGTCCTGGCTTATTGCATGCAGTGGAATTTCTATGAGATGGAGCATTTTTAGAAATGACGAATCGTATGATTTAAAATAGACATTTATTAGACGACCACATTTAAGAACATATTTACATATCACATCTTATAGTAAAGCAACAGCTTACAGCTGAAGTCTCTCCTTCTCCCTTCCCTTCCGAAATGGCATAGTAGAGACAAGTATATATACTCTAATAATCATTTACATATCAGCTGCGGGAATCGGATAGACAACGTCATACGATTCCGATTAAATAGCTGCTAAAAATGGATGTCAAGTGAAGTGATTAATTTAAAGAAAGAATGCTTCAAATCTTAGAATAAAGGTACGAGAGACAATTTAGAAAAGATGCAAGCTTCTTAGCTTAAAATGCAGAATTTCCCAACAAGCTTCATAAGCGCGGAGGAAAAAAGATAGATGGAAGTTATTGCCACTCTACAGTCAGTGATGAGCTAAGTTGACAGCCAGAGCAAGTTTTGTGGTGTGTATTTACGCACAGATAAATAGTCATGAACATAATATTGCGCAGTAAAATTATTTGGTGCGGCGATTCATTCATTTCAACTTGTAATAGTTTAGTCACGCGAACACTATTAAGTAGGGCATCAGAGAATTTAACTAAATTAAAACTCTAAAAACAGTAAACTTAAAATTTACTCATGAGCTTCATAAGCACGGAGGAAAAAAGATAGATGGAAGTTATTACCACTCTGCAGTCAGTGATGAGCTAAGGTGACAGCCAGAGAAAGTTTTGAGGTGTGTATTTAAGATCAGATAAATAGTCCTGAACATGATATTGCGCGTTGAAATTATTTTGTTCGACGATTCATTCATTTCAACTTGTAATAGTTAAGTCGTGCGACTAGTATTAAGAACTGTCAGAAAGTAGTATACAACGAAATTTAACTATGTTTGAACTATTTAACTATGTCGAAGACGATGAACTTAATGTTAAAGCCTGTTATATATGTTACCGGCAATGTATGAAACACCGGCATTCTATAGAATACTTAGGCATTTTACACAGTGGACGTTTCCACAACGCCGCCGAAATATGACAGTTATTATATATTTTCCTTGGGCATTGTATATAATATTTAGGCATTCTATACAATGACAAATGCTATTTAGGCAAAGTATGAGATAAGGCTATTATTTAAAAGGCGTGAATTCATTATTTATTCAAGAATCATAAAGCAAAATAAAAGTTGTACAAAATAAAAGTTATGCCTTTCTTATTAAAGAAAACAAAATGAAATATGAAGCTACTTCTTGCATAAAGAAAATAAATAATTTTATTTTTAATAGCACTTAATTTTATTTCTTATAAAATCGAAGCGGCGATGTATTTCATACTTTGCAAGTTTGTCATTTGGCATTCTATAGAATGCCTAGAAAATGTGTGAAATGTCAACCGTTTCATACATTGCCGGCCAGTTTTCGGCATTTTATAAAAAGCCTAGGTATTCTATAGAATGTCGGATTTCATACATTTCCGGTAACATATACGTACGATTTGTGTCGGACAAATCATTAGCGGGAAGCTTAGCGATTAGCGGCTTGAAATATATTGATAGCAGTTGGGTAGTACACACACACACCTCCCGTTGAGCTGCGATGTCGAAAAAGACATTAACAACACTTTTGTCCATCATTTACCCCCGAGGTCGGAGAGAAATCGGAACAGAATCGTATGTGTGTATTACCCAACTGTTTTCACTAATTCACACGCTAATCGTTTCTCCGACAGTTTGCCGTGAATGATTTGTCCGATACAAGTTACACGTATATAACAGGCCTAAGTCACGAGCTTCAAAAGCAAGGAGGAAGAGAAGCGCAATGCAATCTGAGAATTGCCGTACAATCAGAGACAACGAATTAACTGTTACACGTTGAATTAAATGAATCGCCGCGCCAAATCATTTTAATGCGTAAAATCGTGTTCATGATTATAGTCTTTGTAGTGCGTTGGTGTCGCAGTTTCATAGATTGCGTATTACAATTTAGCTTGCGAACTGTAATTGTTTGGTTTTAAATGCTATTGATTTTAATTTGGTTATCTTAATTTTTTGTATGTGTTTTGTGTTTTTAATGTTTAGTTTTTTGTGCTTTTGCTCTTTGGATTTTTGAGTTTTGTGTTTCTGCTCTTAATCTGTTTGTGTTTTATGTTTTTGCTCTTGATCTTTTTGTGTTTTTAATGTTAAGTTTCTTGGGCTTTTGCGTTTTGTGTTTCTGCTCTTAATTTGTTTGTGTTTTATGTTTTTGCTCTTGATCTTTTTGTGTTTTGTGTTTTTAATGTTAAGCTTTTTGGGTTTTTGCGTTTTGTATTTTTGCTCTTAATATTTTTGTGCTTTGTGGTTTTGCTCTTTATCCTTTTATTTTGGAGTTCATTGTTGTAAACGATGATTTTTAAATTGTTCTGCTCGCCCCTTGGGGTTCTTTGTAAATTCTTTTTTAATGTAGTCCATTTCTTTTGTTTTATGTTTACCCTCCGGCCTGTGGAAGGCCTAACACCCTCTTGGGTAGGCTGGGCCGTACGGGTTGTAAATAAATAAATAAATTTAGCTCGCGAAACTTAGACTTTACCACCAGGATATCGCATCTTCATGTATTGGACAGTGGCGTACCGACCAGGGGGGCAAGTGGGGTATAGAAGCTCCTGACGACAGTTTTAGGTGATGCCAGGTAGTCAAAACATTAGTGCTTTTATGCCATTTTTAAAGCAAAATATGATGAAGCGACGTAAAAATAATACCATACCTCTGGCGCCGTTTACGCTTGCTAAGCCACTGATGACGAATGGGATCTGATAATCACATTATTTTCGTGGCGCCATTGACTCTCGCTACGCCACTGATGACGAATGGGATCTGAGAATCATATTATTTTCCTGGCGCCATTGACTCTCGCTACGCCACTGATGACGAATGGGATCTGAGAATCATATTATTTTCGTGGCGCCATTGACTCTCGCTACGCCACTGATGACGAATGGGATCTGGGAATAACATTATTTTCCTGGCGCCATTGACTCTCGCTACGCCACTGGCTATGGCGACAAATGTTAATGCAGTTTTTTAAAGTAAAAAACGATGAGGGGGCGAAAAAGTGCCATGCCCCGATCGCCGTTTACACAAGCTAAGTCACTGATGATAACGGGGAGGGCGAAGAAATCATATATCACTTAGCCTCGCTACGCCACTGGTATTGGAAGGATGGTTTATCGAGTTAACAAAGGTGTGTTGTTCTGGCGATTAAACTTGTAATAAAAACGGGGATTTCACTGTGACCTGGTACTAAGATTCTTGGCTACTGGGTCGCTGATTCGAGATTTGATTGCCTAAGACAGCGGTTCCCAATCTTTTTGGTTGTGCGGACCACCTTTTGTATAAAAAATATTTTGCGACCCACCAACTTAATGTACAAGTAAAAAAATGCAACCACATATAATGCGTTTATATATTACAGTAGAGTCTCCCTACAACGAAGTCTCTCTACAACGAATTTCTCCCTATAACGAAATTTTTTATCGGAATGTTAAATAACATTCAAAATATTCTCCATATAACGAAGTGGTTGTTCCCTATAACGAATTTTTTCAGAAGTCTATCTTTCCGATTTTTGTCATTTTTGAAGAAAGTGGATAGTTTCTGAGCAACCAATTCGCTCACAAGTGCCTGTTTTCTGGAACCACTCACTCTTAAAATGTGAAAATTTAACATCACGAAATGCAAAGCAATGTAAAATAACGGAATTTTTCAAGTAAAATAAACGTAAGTACATATAATTCTCGAAATTGGTGAATTGTCTTCACTTTTGGGCATTTTATTTATACAATAAAAATTAGTATAATTTTAGCAAATTTATAATATATATAACTTCATCTTTAATTGAAAATCATAATTAAATACATTTGAACTTATCGCACCTATTGAAAAGTTTGGAACATTTACTTAAATAACTGCAAAAATCTCTAATCTCCGTATAACGAAATTTTCTCTATAACGAATTTTTCAATTGGAACCAAGCGATTTCGTTATGGGGAGACTCCACTGTATATGAACGTATATGTCAGCAATTAGTAAAGCTTACTGTAAAAGGATATATATATATATATATATATATATATATATAGTTTATAAAGCAAAAATACAAGTGACGACTCTTGAAGCTTCCTTGACTTCGACTCTTGACTAGTCTTCCGAAGCCCACTAATACGCCAATACAAGTGGGCCGCGACCCATAGGTTGGAAACCGCTGGCCTAAGAGAAACGCCTAACCAGAGCCGGCCCGAACAAAAGCGGGTCCCGGTGCAAAATTGGCTTGCGGGGCCTTGAGAAAATTTCGGCCAACAAAATAATTTATTGCTTCTTGCTATTTATTACATATCACAATTTGGTTAAGTAAAAACTAAAAAAATGCATGAAAATAATAAATAATTGAATTATTTTTATAAAGTTAATATTCTAATCGCACAAAAAAATCGTTAATAAATCAAACAACAAAAATAAATGCTTCATATATGAAATTTGGTTTTCAACTAAAATAAGTTTACAATATGTGATTTTTGTTTCATTTTGTTATAAGTTTTATGGCAAATACGTTGATAATACCATTACGATTTAGATTTTTGGTTAATGCAGATTCTATAGATAAAATGACTAGGCAAATTAATTTTACGCCTCTAATGCTAGATCTCAAGTAATTCTTTTATTATTTTTAATCTTGATTAAGAGTTTTCTGCAGACGCGAGCGTTGTTGGTAAGTTCGATATAATTTTAGAACAGAAGTAAAAATTGGTTACAATTTAAGTAAATATTGTAAATATTTACACTATTGTGTCCTGGAAGGTAAAACTTGCCGCCAAATTTTGATTTCGTTAAATACATAAATGCAATTCATTTTCGTTTTGCGCAATCTGACAGCGGGGTGGGGCCTTCACTCGCGGCTTTCGAAACCCTCTAGCAAACTCATGTTGTAGAAATGTGTCCTGTCTTCCTGATTTTATGAGGATATATTAAAAATTTTCAGTTTGAAAACTTTCAGTGCTAAAATTAAAATTATAAAATGCGAAAATAGTTTCAATTAGAGTTTCAAAACATGAAAGCTGAAGAAAGTTAAAATAACTTTTAACTTTGCAGTCAATTGAAAGAGAAAATACCCCCCCCCCTTTCAATTTTTCTGCCGATTTACGATGGCAGCACATGCATTCAGTATTCAAATAATATATTATAATGTATGAACAGAATTTTCTTGTATTTTGGATTATCAAGTGAATTCTTAAAAATTGAACTCATTATTTCTTCATATTAATAAACAATTATTCCTTCATGTACTAAGAAAAATAAAACTAAAAAAAGATAGTAAACTCATCACAAACTTATTTACAATTTTACAGAAGCTACTGATAGTTTCGGTTTTAGGATATTTAAATTGAATCAATCTTCAAAATACTTCTTATATTTTAAAACTTATCCAAATAACTTTGATATGTAGTTCCCAAAACAATAAAAGATTCCAAATAAGTAACATTTTATAATGAAAAATGCCCAATGTAAAAGAGTAGAAAACACAAATTTTCGTTTGTTAATAAAAGAAATGCTTTATCTGAAATGTATACAATAATGACAAATAGCAAAAATATTGAAATACAAAAGCAAAGGGGAGCTGCATTGTTTTATGAATTGATAACCTGTTATAATATTAAAATTTTCTTTTTGGAAATATAAAAGGAAAATTTGTTTAATAAATAACTGTAAAAAAGAGGAAAAATTAGCATACTTGAAACTTGTCTCCAAGAAGAAATGAAGAATATTTTATTTTGCTACACGGCTGATACTCCGAATGCGAACGAACTGTTAAATAGAAAATTTAGCTTCTGAGAAAACTCCTTGGGTTACCCGTCGTGCTTCACACAATCCAATATTCAGATTCACTACTATTGATTAAACTCTGAGGAATAGATGTAACAGACTACCTTTTAACAAGTACTTACGATGAATTCATAGATTTTGGAAAACCACACTTTTGACAAGAAAAGAGAGACGCCCTTGTGCTTCATCATCGCTTAGCAGTCCTGCTGAATACAAGGGGAACGGATGTGTTCAATTTAGAACTAGATAAGCAGACAAAGCATTCCTCTAGAGGTGGTTCTTTAAGCTGCCCTGGGAAAGACTATCTGCTGGCCATTAGGGGAACAGATATGGATCCGCACATTACCCCCTGTATACCCTGAAAGTAATAATCTCTGGAACAAGAAATGTATTGAATATTATCGCCTGCAATTTATCTTCAAATGACGGACATCCACTTTGGGGTGCCCCCTCACCGAAAAGAGAGTGAACATAAGATGCCTGGAGCAATCGAACCTGGTTTAGGACTGAACAATGTTATCACTTTTTACCACCTTTTGCTCTGCCCAGGCATCGGAAGCACGTGGACCTAAAGGTAGCAAAGGGAATTGTTGAATTCTTATCCACTAGATCCTGACACACATTAAATCCGCCGCGAAGTATCAAACATTCCCGCTTTGGTGTGGCATGAAGATTTCGAGTACAGGCTCGGATGTCGTCCTTGTAACCAGAAAGTCCCCACCAATTCACTATACCAAGCCGAGATAGCCCAAGAGTTTACTTGAGATATCTAGTAAATTGGTAAGTGTATTATGGATCAAGATACAGGGTGCTCACTTAAATGGTTCATCCCCTCTTAAATTCAGAACGACGGCAGCTATAGTCATGAAAGTAGTGTCTAGATATAGTGAAACTTCTATGCGCTATGCGATGAGACCCCTTACAGCGCCACCTGGTGGCAAACTCCGGAGTTAGGGTTCCTATCTCGCAAACGGTAAAAAATAGTGGAAAAATATCAATTGTAAAGTTGTAGAGAGTTATTAATTTAGTACAAAAAGACACCTTGTGGACGTAAATGTTTAGAACAGAACGCTTAAAATACGTATTTGCTTGTTCAAGATTTCTACACTGACACGTGACAAAACACAAAACATTCTTAGAAAAAAAAAAAGAACTAGTTATCACAAGATACCTTTTCTTTCGATTTTCAAACTTCTCTCCGTCAGCTACAATGCAGATTGTCCGAAAGATAATCTTTTCTCCTTTCGTTCAAGTTTCGTGACGTCACAGTTTCAGAAGCCGCAAACAAACATATGTACATTTTAAGTGTTCTGTTTTTAGCATTCATGACCATAAGGTGTCTTTTCGTACTAAACCGATGATGCTCTACAACTTTGTAATTCACTTTCTTCCTCTATCTCGTACCGTTTAAGAGATAATAACGCTAACTCTACCGTTTTCCACCAGGTGGCGCTGTAAGTGGTTTCATCCAGTATCGCATAGTCATTTTACCATGCCTAGACACCACTCTTATGACGATAGCTGTATCCATTCTGTAGTTAAAAGGATGGCAAGAGAGTTGAGTGGGCACCCTGTAGAATTTTATAAAGGAATGAGGTTTTTTCCTGAAATAAAGCCCAGTGTTGCCAGTTGGTAATAAACTGTTGTTTAGCCATAAACCATATTTATATCGATTCGATTCTCGATTTCCGAAACTGTGATGTCACAAAACGGTTTACAAAGAGAAAAAACAATTCGTTATGGCAAGATATCTTAATTTTCGGTGTCCAAAGTACTGTGACCGCGGCATGTGATTACATGCTGATCGGATCCGCCCTCTTTGTGATGTCACCCATCGACCAATAGCGACGAGCCTGTTACAGTATTTAAGGACAGATTGCTTCTGTTCATCCTCTGCTCTTCCTCTTTTGTATCGTTTGATAGCTAGCTGTATAATGATTTTATGATTTAGTATTTTTATTTAATTGTTGTTTCATTAAATTTGTTATTTCGTTATCGAGTAGTCTTGATTTGACTTCGTCACCAGTTACGCACAATGGAGTACTTCTGATTTATGTGGAATACAGGTATGATAGGTTGAGAAGCCGAGTAGGGTAATATCGTACTAGATAACATGTAGCACTTGAGTGTCAATAGTTCTATATACCGACTACCTCAGCAACTGCCTCGCCTCTATCAAAGCTGTGAAGTTAACTTGACCTAGACGTAGGCCCGAGAAGTTACACTACTCTCCGTCATCTACGATACATGAGCCCTTGTTTGAAATTCACTTTGCACACGTTTTAGCATCTAGTTGGGTGCGCTAGCACAAGCAACAGTAATGCGTCATCGAAAGTCCTGCAATGTTGGCGGAAAGGTCACATACACATGCTGATTGAGTTATTCCCTCAGGAAAAAGTATGATGGGGTCATTTTTTTGTCCGAAAAATAGCATTTTCTCCTTTTGTCCATGTATTGTGACGTTACAATTTCGGAAAACGTGAACAACGCGTATTAATTTGTACAAGGTGTCTTTTTGTACTAAATCGATAACACTCTACAACCTTGTTATTGACATTTCCCTCTTATTTTGTACCGTTATTTTTAGATAGGAATGCTAACATCGGATTTTGCCACCAGGTGGCGCTGTAAGGGATCTCATCGCATAGCGCATAGACGTTTTAGTACATTTAGACACTGCTTTCATGACTATAGTTGCCGTCGTTCTGGAGTTTAAAGGGGATGACCCTTATTTAAGTAAGCACCCTGTATTGTTACACTATTGAAACTCGGAGGTCTTTGTTTGTTGATCGTTTATGATAAGAAAGCCAAATTTCGCCAAAATTTTGAGAGGCCAAATTTCCCTCCTGCTTTTGAGATAGGAACGCTAACATCGGATTTTACCACCAGGTGGCGCTGTAAGCGATCTCCTCGCATGGCGCATAGACGTTTTAGTACACCTAGACACTGCTTTCATGACTATAGTTGCCGTCGTTCTGAAGTTTAAAGGGGATGACCCTTATTTAAGTAAGCACCCTGTATTGTTACACTATTGAAACTCGGAGGTCTTTGTTTGTTGATCGTTTATGATAAGAAAGCCAAATTTCGCCAAAATTTTGAGAGGCCAAATTTCCCTCCTGCTTTTGAGATAGGAACGCTAACATCGGATTTTACCACCAGGTGGCGCTGTAAGCGATCTCCTCGCATGGAGCATAGACGTTTTAGTACACCTAGACACTGCTTTCATGACTATAGTTGCCGCGTTCTGAAGTTTAGAAGGGATGGCCCTTATTTAAGTATTGTTACACTATTGAAACTCTGAGATCTTTGTTTGTTGATCGCTTATGATAAGAAAGCCAAATTTCACCAAAAAGGACATTAAATACCCGCTAACCTTCATTTTAACATTTTACCTACGAAGAGTTTTGTGAGCGGATAATTCCTTTGGCACTACAAAAAAAATCGCGTTTAATTAAAGGACAAAGTACAGTAGAGTCTCCCTATCACGAAATCGCTTGGTTCCAATTGAAAAATTCGTTATAGAGAAAATTTCGTTATACGGATATTAGAGATTTCTGCAGTTATTTCAGTAAATGTTCCAAACTTTTCAATAGGTGCGATAAGTTCCAATGTATTTAATTATGATTTTCAATTAAAAATGAAGTAATATATATTATAAATTTGTTAAAATTATACTAATTTTTCTTGTATAAATAAAATGCTCAAAAGTTAAGACAATTCACCAATTTAGATAATAGTATGTACTTACGTTTATTTTACTTGAAAAATTCCGTTATTTTACATTGCTTTGCATTTCGTGATGTAAAAATTTCACATTTTAAGAGTGAGTGGTTCCAGAAACAGGCACGTGTGAGCGAATTGGTTGCACAGAAATTATCAACTTTCTTCAAAAATGACAAAAATCGGAAAGATAAACCTCTGAAATAATTCGTTTTAGGGAGACAACCACTTCTTTATATGCAGAATATTTTGAATGTTATTTAACATTCCGATTAAAAATTTCGTTATAGGGAGAAATTCGTTGTAGAGAGACTTCGTTGTAGGGAGACTCTACTGTAATTTGATGTATACAGCATTCGAAATACAATGAAAATAATATTTAAGACAGATTATACAAAATGTTTATAATAATTAACAAATTCTAAAAATTAATGATAGCAGTTTTTTTTAATAATTGTTTTCATTTATTTAAACGTTTAAATGCAATTATCCGCCATTATTTCGGAAACGCGTTTCAAGTTTTCAAAACGATTCGAGATTGTAGATAGTTACTGTATTTCACCAGCTCATTAGGTAGGAAAGATATAAGATTTCGCAGCAAAGTAGCATAAACTTCGCTGAACAAATACAGTAATAGTAGATATTACTAGTCACTACTTTTGACCTACGAATTCAACCGTTGTTGCGAAAAATTCAACACGCTTTGCTCTTTCTTTCTCTTTTATTTTATACTAGCAGTACGCGCACGGCGTTGCCCGTGGAATCAGGACTTTAACAAAATGGGGGAAAAAAAACCGCCCACAATGACATGAAAAAGTTTTGAAAACAAAATCAAAACAAAAGATACACATTATTTGATTTTCCTGCTTTTTTTGCGCTACAGTACAGAGTACGTTAATCCAGCAGGAAATTTTATCATTTTCACGTTCAAAATTGGAACGTGAAAATGATTATTATACAGCAAGCAAAATATAAAATCGAATCCGAAAATAATAATCGAAGTAATTTATTCAGGTGAAGGTCATGACGTATCCTGCGCGTCCACCAATCAAAATTGCCAGGAACGTTCCGAAGAAGTGCCGCGTGAGGAACTCGATCAAGAAAAATAACTCTCAACCGCCGAGAAAAAAATTAATTAAAAGAAAACGGAAAAAGATATTTTAAATCCGACAGAACCGTTCTAGTTATAAGCTGAAAAGAATTGAAAATAATAGTGTTATTAGGAAGTCGGATGCGACAAATTTAAAAACAAAAGTTACATCTCGATGGCAAAACTGAGTATTATTTTAAAAATCCCAAAATTCAGTAAATTATGTTAAAAATTCAAAACTAACTTCATTAGAACGGTGCTCTTTCCGATGGTGTATCTATTTTTGTCGTACAATTATTCGAAACCATTCTATTGAGAAATTAGTGCGAAAAATCAACCAAAACAACACAAAACATTAAATAATTATTAAATTTAGAAGTGCGATAGATTCGTCTGGACATCGCAGACACACACACACACAAACATTGCCTTTTATAAGTCTAAATTCTCTGTTTTTCCTGACTCATCAAATAAACTGAGTTAGCTGAGAGGCATAGAACTATGAAAAATGTGTTAAAAATAGTATTTAAATATAAAATGTGATTTTATTATTATTTTTATCTTTATATAATTTTTTTGTTAAAACGTTTGCTGTAAAATGCTGCTAATAAGCTTTGCTTTGTCATATCTATTATACCTGCAATGACATAAAAATTAACTACATACATCTGGTGTCCAAAAATATTGCGCAGTTTTGAAGATGCTACAAAATTGGAGTTAATATGGATAATACAGGTTACATTTTCTTGACTCCTCAATTATTTTACTAGGTAGGTATTTTCTTTGGTCCATACACGCACAAATTCCTAGATGCGGTTATTTGTTTATGTATTTAAAGAAAGAATACTCCATTTACAGAATGCTATAAACAACCAACACACAAAGAACAAAAGCCACAACGAGTAAATCACAAAAAAAT
This sequence comes from Araneus ventricosus, assembly GCA_013235015.1. Classification (NCBI taxonomy): domain Eukaryota; kingdom Metazoa; phylum Arthropoda; class Arachnida; order Araneae; family Araneidae; genus Araneus; species Araneus ventricosus. Next base: position 1,145 of record BGPR01035584.1, on the reverse strand, counting down.
GCGCTAGAAAATATAAAGTTAAACACAGAGAATACACAAAATCATAAAAATTTTGCAAACGCATATTGTTACGAAAATGGAAAGTCGCTTCCCAGCAATGTTAGTCTTATGGTTGGGAAGAGAGTTTTACAAGGTTAAGCATGGAGTGACGGGCAGCGGCTGTTCCGGGATCCCTGACTTGGCGAAGAACTTGGCGACAAATTTGGCGACCTTGGCGACAAATAGATGATTCCAGAAAATGCAACCCTTTTCTCGATATTTCTATTAGGAAAGGAAATACGCGTGAATATACGAGAAAACTCCTTGTGACGTCACGGCCTGTCGGACAGAGTATGTAAGGAAGGCGCCTGGGTCAGAAGGGGTAGTGTGGTGATCCATTGGGAACGACTTTAGAGTTTCTTCTGCAGTGCGAGTTAGGAAGCTGGTGAGCCGAGCGCTATTGAAAGTGCAGTTATTGTCGCTACTAGTTATTTGCTGACTGTTTGTGTTGTTAAATATCAAAGTGCTGAACTGTTAGTACCTGTGAATTGTTGTCTGTTTACATTGGTAATCTGTGCAAGAACTATTGTTTCCTGCACCTGTGCTACGTGTTTTCCTGCATATTTGTAAATAAACCTCCATTCTCCATTATCCTGCGTGTTGGACTGTTTACACCATACAGCCACAGAAAGACTTTTGCAACAATATATAATTAAAAACGAAAACACATAGTCACAAAAACATTAAAACACACTATGATTCTAAAAGTCGTATTTTTTTAAAAATTAAAACATTATATTAAAAGACCATTTCCAAAAGGCAAATGTTAAAAAGGCAAAACACAAAGAACCAAATCCTCAATCATCATAAGGCGCAAAATTATTCTAGCCAGAGCGCTTACATTTGTTAATAGGGCCCTGTCCATTAGCAATTTACACGGCACCTACGTTGCAAACACGAAAGTGGGCATCTTCGACAAATAATCGGAACCATCTGATTAAGGGGGCATACGCCCTTTAAACCTCCGAAAAATGGGGGATAAAACTGTCAAATTCGATACATTCCCAGATAGCAAAGAAAGCTTGTCTGAAAGGCTTTGGAAACCTTGTCGTCGGCAAGGGTAAAGGGTTGTCACAAAGGTTTCCATGACAAGGGTTGAACCTTTC
>BGPR01035583.1:2513-15896 GCA_013235015.1 Araneus ventricosus | reverse complement strand
GTTACAAAAAAAGTACACAAAGGATTTCGATTTTTGAATAGAAGTTTAAAAAAAGTCAAAAATAAAAAACGCGTACTATCATGGTCATTATTTTTTTCTTTTCTCTGAATTTGAACTTGCTTAGTAATTTTTCTGATAATTACTTTTTTTAATGAAAAAAAATTGTTTCGAAATAAGTTCGTTTTAATTGAATTTTTTTTTCAATCCTCCAGTGTCAATGTGTTACAACTTATTAAGCAAGGAACTTTCCAATTTAATGAGAGGTATGAAAAAAAGATTAGTTTAAAGAATATTATTTTAAATCTTTCACGTCCAAATTTGAATAACTCCGTTACTTTGCTAGTGAATAATATTAGAGGATAACTTTGTCCTTGAAAAAAATTAAGTCAAGATGAAGGGAAAAAGAGGACAAAAAATTTTTTTCCTTCTTCTTTTTTTGTGTTTTAAAGTTGAAAGGAACAATAGAACCAAGTAAAAACAGAAAAAAAATTAAGTTTTATCTCGAAGTATTAAATTTTTTTCCATTCCTATAAGAAAAAACTATCCCTTATAAGAAGCTCTAAAGAAGTTAAGTCTCTTTTTTGTGTTCTTATCTTGTCCGAGTTGAGAAAATGCGCTAAGAGTAGAAAAACGTTTCTTATGTCTCTTAACCAAATACGTTTGAAGTGTTCTCTGAATTGAAGAGGTATTTTCCTTTATAAGCTCCATGTAATACGAACACCAACAGCCTTAAACCCTCTTGGGACAGATAGCAAAGTACAGTTTATGGGGCACTATAGCGAATACGAATGTGGATAAAGCATTGCGTTGGTCTTCCAACAATACTTTAAAGCTTCCAACACTTATAGAGTTTTTTAACATAATCTTATTGTAAAGTTTTAGTTTACTTCTTACATAAATAGGACTTGATGCTCTTATGATGCTGAGACCACAAAACCACTTTGACAATGATGGGAAATCTGATAAAATATATCGATGGTAAAGTTATAGACATGTTTTGAAGCATTATGTTGTAGTTTCGGTTTTACTGCTTCATTGAATTCTATTTCCTAGTAAATTTAAATTCGTACGAATAATTTTGGAGTAAATTTAATATTGATTAAATGGATACTAGGAAGTATGAATGGTTTTTTCGGTGCTATATTTTCAGCGGTTAACCTGGAGTTCAGGGTGCATACTTGCTTCGTTCCTCTTAAGATCTCCAATTTTTTGCCGCCAAAACAAGGAGTGAGAAAACATTTGTTTTGGATGCGGTTATGGATACCTTTAAATACGGTTACTCAGTGATCTAATGACGTTAATGAATTATTCCCTCGACGTTTTATTTAATTTTCACAATTTTTTAACTGATCCTAATGAGTGTGTGCTAAGCCTTCAAAGCTACTTAGTCCGGTTCCTATCGTAGGAGGAGGAAAAAGGGAGGGGGAAAAAGATGTTCTAACGGTCTATCTGTCGCAAGAACTCCTACTAAACGGTGAATAGTCTTGACATGAAATATGCACAAGCCATTCTGAGGTCCGTTCCTAGATTAATTCTACTTTTTCAAACTTTCAAAAAAATTACTTCCTAAGATATTTAATTAAATAACGAAAATTAAGACAATTTTCGGCGTTTTATCTTAGTTTTTTGCCTGTAATTTCAGAAAAATATATTGCACATGGATTATTTAAATAAAATCTTAAAGAGCAGAAAATTATCTTTTTAATTATTTGAATTTAAATGTTATGCGTTCTGTTTCTTGATTTAATAAACATTTCAAATTTATTTCATACACAATTTGTAACAATGCCTTCTGTTATTGTAATTAAATTCAAACCATTGATCGTTTTATCAAATCCTTCTTTCCGGTATTTTGCCCATTGTGAAAGTTATGATAAAAATATTGTTTTCTTTGAATGTTAACAGAAAGGCAGAAATTTTATTTAGCTTTTACTTCATAGCATATACCTCTTTCAATATGTTTACAGCACAACACAATGGTATTAATTACCCTCTTTCCGAGATGCTTTATTTAATTTTACAAATTTTTTGATGATCATAAAGAGTGCGTACAATTCTTCAAGATTGTTGAGCCCACTTCCTACCAGAGGGAGAGAGCCTAAGGAGAAAAAGAAAGAACACTATGCGGTTTTTTCCGGTCAGTGACAAAAAGACTAAAGAGAAGAGAATTATAGTCTGGATAATGGCAAAAAATACAAGATATGAATGAGTTTCTACTGTTGCAATGATGGGGAGAGGAAAATGGAGTACGAAGGACTACGAGATTCTTGCCAGGTGGTTCAAACTAAGGAGAGAAAGAGAAAAAGGGTATTTCAATGCTGGTCCAAAGTTGATTAACGAAAATCAACGAAAGACGCTTACCCGAAAAACACTTTTATTAAATTGAAAGTGTTATAAGTACTTAGACTTGAAAATATTTTTTCCAAGCAACGACGGGTATATCATCTAGTTATAGATATTTATAAAAAAAGCAAAATTTTCATAAATAAAGGTAAATTAGTTCAAAGTTCTAACCGTTGCCTAGCAACGGAGTAGCTATAAATTTGAGTTATTTCAAAATCGTCTGCACGTAATTAAAAATTATTAAACATTAAAAAATTAATAAAAATTGAAGGAAAAATTTCACAGAAATAAGATTGGTATCATTGAAAAGGTAAAACTTTGAACTTTAAGGTGGTATAAAAATATTTTTTGTCGGACAATTTGCTCCGACGTTATGGCGGTAAAATGGTTTCGGTTAATTTCTAACTAACTGACTGTTTTAGACTTTGAAAAGTTCGTAAGCGTCTTCCCCTTGTCTTGAATAATAAATGTGCAAAATTTGTTTGCAGTTGTGAATAAGAAACTTCGCTCCAAAAAATTGTCGACAAAGCAGATGCCTGAGCAAAAGACAACAACGCCTTACAACCTTGAAACTTTATAAGAGCACCCAATCTCAGGACGATCAACTACAACTATAAATAAAAACCAGCATAGATAATGAACAACAGAGGACTAGACACAAACAACAACCAGCAGATCTTCACATTTCTAATCTATACTTATAAAAGGCAATGTTTGTGTGCGTGCGTGTGTGTGTTTGTCTGCGATGTCCAGACGAATCTATCGCACTTACAGCCATGAAATTTGGTACACAGGTAGTCGTAATGGTGACTGAATGCACCTCGAAGCCGAAATTTTAAATTTTAATCTAGAAATTTTTTTATTTAATGTTTTGTGTTGTTTTGGTTGATTTTTCGCACTAATTTCTCAATAGAATGGTTTCGAATAATTGTACGACAAAAATAGATAGACCATCGGAAAGATCACGCGATTTCCGTTCTATTGAAGTTAGTTTTGAATTTCTAACGCAATTTACTGAATTTTGAGAATTTTTTAAAAAAATAGTCAGTTTCACCACTAAATGTTGGTTTTGTTTTTAAATTTGTTGCATCGGACTTTCTAATAACACTATTATTTTCAATTTTTTTCAGCTTATAACTAGAACGGTTCTCTCTGATTTAAAGCAAGAACGGTTAAAATATCTTTTCCCGTTTTTTTAAAATTAAATTATTCCTGGGCAGATGAAAGTTATTTTTGTCGAGCGAAATTTCTTCAGCGACAGTCTACCGGAACGCAGTTTTCAATTTGATTGGATGAAGGGTCAGGTGACGTCATAACCTTCGGAGCTTTTTGTCATGTTCTAAGAATTTTTTTTCAATTTGTTGAAGTCCTGATTCCACGGGCATCGCCGTGCGCGTACTGCTAGTCTATACTTATAAAAGGAAATGTTTGTGTGCGTGTGTGTGTTTGTCTGCGATGTCCAGACGAATCTGTCGCACTTACAGCCATGAAATTTGGCACACAGGTAGTCGTAATGGTGACTGAATGCACCTCGAAGCCGAAATTTTAAATTTTAATCTAGAAATTTTTTTATTTAATGTTTTGTGTTGTTCTGGTTGATTTTTCGCACTAATTTCTCAATAGAATAGTTTCGAATAAGTTTACGACAAAAATATATACACCATCGGAAAGAGCATGCGATTTCCGTTCTAATGAAGTTAGGTTTGAATTTCTAACGTAATTTACTGAATTTTGAAAAAAATTTGAAAAATAGTCACTTTTATGGTAATTTTTAATAAAGATTTCTTTAAATTCTCGCATCTGACGTTCTAACATCTCTATAATTTTCATTTTTTTTTTCAGCCTACAAATGGCACGTTTATGTCCGATTTAAAACAAGAAATATTAAAATATCTTTTTTCGTTTTTTAAAAATTAATTTTTTCCTGATCGGTTCGAACAGTTTTTTCGTAGCGAGATTTAACAACGAGAGATTCTCCGGACCATCCCACAATGCATTGTTGCAACGTGACCTTCTACGCGACAGGTGACGTCATTCGCAAAGAAAAATAAGCGGGAATATCAATAATGTGTATTTTTTGTTTTGATTTTGTTTTCAAAACTTTTTCGTGCCATTGTGTGCACTTTTTTCCACCCACTTTTTTGAAGTCCTGATTCCACGGGCAACGCGTGCGCGTACTGCTAGTAATTCATATTCACAAGGTCCGTCCCAAAAATAGCCTAAGCTACAGTACAAAACGAACTTCTGAATTTTGGCATCTTTTTCATTCCTGGAGTAACTACTCCGATTAATTTCGAGAATTAATCGGAATTAATCTTTAATTATGGTGAAATTCGTTCTAAATTTTTTTCATCACACCTACCGAAAAACATTTTCTACTTAAATTAAATAAGGGTATTACGATTATGATTCTTCTTTCACACACATTAATTAGAAATACGATTTCTTGCTCTTCCAACTTAGAATTAATATCGTCTGAATTATTTATCATTAACAGCATATAACCATCACTCAAGCTATTTTCCTCAGAGAAAAATGAAACATTTACGCAATTTTCTTCAAACTGTCTGAAAAATGCGCATTGGATACAAATGACACTGCCAGAAAAGTTCACGAATGCATTCACTAAAGAGGACATTTATTTAGAATTTTTCCTCACTTATTCGTCACAATATATGCAACTTCTGTTACTTAATATCTGAAATCATGTTGAAGAAAATAACTGTTGCAGCAGTGAATGATAGTCTTTTGTCAAAAAGACTAGTGGCGACCCAGATGCCTGTCCAAACACAACAGCATGCATCCCTGACAAACATTATAAGTACGGTTGCCATAATTTCGAAGCAGTGATGGGACTAAATAGTATTAAATAAATAAAACATGAAACAGGTGTATTAATAATGGTTTATTTTATTCTCATAAAAAAATAAGAAAAGTTTATGCAATCTAATAAAATGAACACATAGAGAAACAAAAAAAGATTCAAGGCCAATCATTTTTAACCTAGTCATATTTTAAAGTTGATTTTACTTTCTTTGTTATATCATTTTCTTCTATCCTAAAATTATAAAAATGGACGCATGTCATTTTAAAATTGTAATGACAAATAGAAACTGCTTCTATTGTCTCCCCTGTCAACCTGTTTCTTTAGTACGACGATTAAGTTTAAGTTATTGAAAATATTCTCTCCATATTTGCATTATGAGCTGGAATGGCAAATATGTATTCGCATTGCATTATTAAACATGATTTCTGATCAATATGTTTTGTATCTGCAGAAAACTTCACCCATTTCTTTTTCATTCTCAGCTTCATAGATGCTTCACAATTTTGGTTGGTATTATTTTTCTCCAAATAATCTTTTAGACAGGAGTTTAGGGGGACAACGGGACAAATAGTAATACGCGACTGAGTATGGAAGTACGGTGACAGTCCCGTATGTACGGGAAGTATGACAACCCTATCTATAAGAGTATCAGGAGAATCGATCAACTACAAGCACAAACAACATATCAACTACAACCAGCACAGACATTGAGGCAATGGCAGCAGAGAATTCGACATAATTTTCAACCAGTCGATTCTTCACAACTCCAACGCTCATATTTACAAGGTTCATCCCAAAAGTAGCCGATCAAGATGTTAATCTAACTGAACTAAACTAAAATACAAAAAAAAACGTCTGAATTTTGGCATCTTTTTCACTTCTAGCATAACCAATCCGATTAATTCCATCTTTATAGTGAAATTCGTTCTAAATTATTTTTCATCACACCTACCGGAAAACATTTTCCACTCAAATTAAATAAGAATATTACGATTATCATTCTTCTTTCCACACATTAATTAGAAGTACGATTTCTTGCTCCTCCAAATTAGAATTAATATCGTCTGAATTCTTTTATCATTAACCGCATATAACCATCACTCAAGTTAATTTCCTGCAAGAAGATGAAACACTTACGCAATTTTCTTCAAACTGTCTGAAAAATGCGCATCGGATACAAATGACACTACCAGAAAAGTTCACGAATACATTTACTAAAGACAGCAGAATTGTTTTCCGAGCTTTGCTCGTTAAAACGGAGAAATGAATTTAAAGCTGTGGTGGTAATGAAACTGAATAGTAACGAGCGTTGCTGGATTTGTTTGTTGGAAAAAAAAGAGAAGATATTCATGAGATTTGGACCACATGTGGGGTTCGTAAAGGTCGAAGGTTTAGCATGTCGTCGTCTGCTTTTGCGAGCGATGTTTGTTTTCGTAGTGGGATTTTAAATGTCAAACATAAAAAGTGGATTTATATTGTCTGCTGGCTCATGTTTTTTTTTCCATTACACCGTTTTAGCTTCAGACAGCTGGTGTCTTTTCAACAGTTGTTGGTTGTTTTTATATCCAATTAAACGTTATTAAAAGATTTAAAACTATTAAAGAAGTAATATTGGAATAAACTCGCTGTGCAAAAACAAAGCGCATAAAAAATAGTTTTTTCAACACGATAGATAAGGAATTATTTTTTTAACTATTGCGTAATTATAGTTTTATCCTATTTTAATCCTTCTACCAGAGCTTTTTCACTTTCTAGTATACGAAGTATACAAAGAGAAAGTATTGTAATCGTCAAAAAATTCGAACTCAAGACTTTGACGAATCTTCACATTTTAGACCTCCCTGAGCCCGAAAAACACATTTTTGGAATTATGTCTGTCTGTGTGCCTGTGAACACGATAACTCGAAAACTATTAGAGCTACAGGAATGAAATTTGGTATGTGGTCTTTAAACATAATTTGTAGGTTTCTGTCAAATTTTGGACAAACTCCGTCTACGGGAAGTCTGTCTGTCTGTCCGCATTCATGTGAACACTATAACTCAAACACTTGAATAGCTAGATGGATAAAATCTGGTACACAGTTTTATCGTCATGAATGTAGGTCCGTATAAAATTTTGGGCCAAATCCGTCAAAGGGTTGACTGTCTGTCGGTCTGTATAATTTACTATTGAAACCAATCCGTTATCTCCACGCGCATGCGCATTAGAAGCAATCTTCTGTGCAGGCGAAAGGAACGAATTACGTCAGTTTGTCCTTGAGACGGCAAGAGTGAAACCTAGCAGTGTGCGATAGATATGCGTTTCAATCGGTACGCATCTCTTTGCATTTGATTCTTTACCTAGATATTTTTCAATCACTATAATGAAAAACCTTCTGATAGTCATTGGATTCTGGATGACAGTAGGATCGAATTTTTTTAGCCACGCGGGGGAAGGAGAAACGGCATCTTTTTGGGGAAGTATACGAGAAAGTTTAGGGGAGAACACTCCCACTGTTGATTTCTCTCTCTCTTTCTCCGCGCCACATTGGCAAATAGCGTGTTGCTTCAAAACGGGACCTTACTGTAACTAAAATAACTTGTGAAGAGATATGTGTCCCGTGAAGAATAGAACGTACTATTGCGTATTTACAAGTAAGAAGCGTCGATATTGGCAAGACTGAAATTCTCTTCAACCAGTTTGTATATCTAACATATTATTTGAAGAAAAATTATACCAACTAAAACTGCGAAGCAACTATGAAATTGAGTATGGACGAGAAATTGATGAGGTTTTTTCAGATACAAAGTATACTGATCAGAAATCATCTATACTTATAAAAGGCAATGTTTGTGTGCGTGTGTGTGTTTGTCTGCAATGTCCAGACGAATCTATCGCACTTACAGCCATGAAATTTGTCACACAGGTAGTCGTAATGATGACTGAATGCACCTCGAAGCCGAAATTTTAAAATTTAATCTAGAAATTTTTTTATTTAATGTTTTGTGTTGTTTTGGTTGATTTTTCGCACTCATTTCTCAATAGCATGGCTTCGAATAATTGTACGAAAAAAACAGTTACACCATCGAAAAGAACAAACGATTTCCGTTCTAATGAAGTTTGTTTCGTACGTCTAACGTAATTTACTGAATTTTAAGAAATTTTAAAAAATAGTAAGTTTTTTTCAGCTTATAACTAGAACGGCTCTGTCGGATTTAAAACAAAAACGGTTAAAATATCTTTTCCCGTTTTTTTTTTTAATTAATTTTTTTCTGGGCGGTTGAGAGTTATTTTTCTCGATCGAATTCCTCGCGCGGCACTTCTTCGGAACACTTCTGCCAATTTTGATTGGCGGACGCGCAGAATACGTCATGACCTTCACCTGACTGAATTACTTCGATTATTATTTTAGGATTCGATTTTATATTTTGCTTGCTGTATAATAATCATTTGCAAGTTCCAATTTTGTAATATTGTTTTGGATTAACGTACTCTGTACTATAGCGCAAAAATATAAGCAGGAAAATCAAATAATGTGCATCTTTTGTTTTGATTTTGTTTTCAAAACTTTTTCATGTCATTATGGGCGGTTATTTTTCATTTTGTTAAAGTCCTGATTCCACGGGCAACGCTGTGCGCGTACTGCTAGTGTCTAATAAAGCTATGCGAATACGCATCTGCAATACAGCCCACAATGCAAACGTGGAGAGAATATTTCCCCATATGTCAACCTAATGGTCGGACTTGAGAAACAGGTTGTCAGTGGAGACAACTGAAGCAATTTTGATTTTTCATTATAATTTTTAAATGACTTGCGCCCAATTTTATAATTATGTGAAAGAAGAAAATGATATAATTATTGAAGCAAAATCATCTGTAAAATAAGATTGGGATAAAAAGGATTAACGTTGCTTCGTTTTTTATTATTCTTCGCATTCATTTTAATAGATTGCTTAAACTTTATTGATTTTTTAAATTAATCATTACATACAAACTTTTTTCATCTTTTATTTATTTAGCACTTAAACGTCGCGTATCAATGCTTGGCAAGTATGGCAAACCTAGAAATATCCAAATGCTTTTGCGACAAACGGAATTGTTATTTATATAAAACATTTTAATTGGCATTATGCACGTCATTGTTTTAGGAAAATGCCTTTTCTGTATTGCTTCTATTTGATTGGATTAGAAATGTCTTGTAATTTCAGAAAAAGAATCTTTTGTCATTAAGATCGCTAGTTGAATTTTCCGGCATAACTAAATAAAAATTTTAAAAAATTAATTTCATTCCGCTGGGCTGAACTTCTAAATGTAACAGAGGACTGAATATTTAAACAGAGATTTTACCATCAACCTTTGAATCTTAGCTAAAATATACTATTCTGCCAAATCTTCTGAAGATATGGACACAATTAGAAAATGCTTATGGTCGAACACATCATAATACTTGCAGCGCCCTCTACCGGTGGTTCTTTTTCTTATTCTTATAGTAATGCTGTTATGACTCTAAAGTGAATATAAAAAACGAACGCTTCATGTCATTCATTAATCCTATTAATTTCAGCCTTCTTCAACTGCCAAAGCTTTCGTTTATCTCCTTTTTCTTCTTTCTCCTTTTTTAATGAGATACTCATTTTTCACTAGAGTGCCAGTGAGTTGCATGAAGGGCAAGTGGCAGTCAGGTAGCACGACGAGCTCATGAATTAGCGTGGAAGTTAAAAGCCCGTCTTAGACGGGCACAAATCTTCTAGTCAATAAAATATTTGTAAACAACAACTGATGACTCAAGCAAGGCTTCACAACACATGAAGCGTTCGTAGCTTTTGATGGCGCCATCTGTTCACAGTATATAGAACTACATTTCGCGTATTTGCGCGGTAAAACATTATTTACTACAAATGCTCATATTTACCGTAATATTCAAATTTTTGAATTCAACTTTTTATACAATGATTCTTTTACATATTGTCAAGTATTCTTTAAGTTTCGTACAATTTGAAAAAAAATTTGCATGTTATAATCAAAACACAAGCGGAGTTTGAAATTTTCAATTTAATATCGATTTTTATGTATATTCTGATAAATATTTTTATTGTCTCACTTTGCGTCCTAGTAATACTCCTCAAGCTCTTTAAAATGACATCAGAAGCAACCTCCTAGCTAAACGCGTTTCCACGCTACACTTATTTATAACCTTACATAAAGCTAATTCATAACAATCACGCGCATGCACCTACACTGGTAGAATGACGTCACAGGCAAAACAAATACTATGCGACAAACTATTACAGATATGATCTATCCGTTGTGGGGTGAACCATTCTTTTCGCATTATTTGTCTCGAAGTTACTAACGATTGAAATCTGACGGTATGTTGTCACACAAGAAAGTTCGACTGACTATCACTGTAACGAGCGGAAAGACGTTTTCACGTCAATAAAAATAAATTGATGTTTCTTACTTGAGGCAGCATCTTTTTAGCTTTACTTGCACTCTTGAGAATACCATATTTTATTCTACAATGTAGAAAGAAATTCCTTATCGGTATTTTTATTTATTAACATTCATCTGTGTTTGGCATTATAGAATTTTATCAAGGGAATTTTTTTCTGAAATAAAGCCCAGTGTTGTCAGCTGGTAACAAACTGTTTTCAAAGCCATAAACCATACTTAAAACAAAATAGGATTTTTTAAAGTATTTTTCCCGTGTTTTATTCAAGAACTTAAAGTCAAAACACATTTTAAAATCATTTTTTAAAAAGAAATCAGGCTTTTAAGGGTTAATATCGGTGTCGGGTGATACTTCTAGCATTTTCTCACAAAATCTACACATTGTTCGTTGAGTATGAGACAATAAACTAACATTCAAACTTGCGGGGTTTTTTATTTCCTCGCCGTTCTCCACTAATTTACTTATATTAGAAATTTTACTCCTCTAAGTTGTTAATAAAACGCTCATCAATTCTTCCGAGGTTAATATTTGCCATTAATTTTTTTGAAAAGACATAATTTAGCACTGCAGTAAATAAATAGTTTTTGTGTATAATAATGAATCGTGCAGTAAAAAAAAATACTGAGAGAAAAAGAATACGGTATTTATAAACAAGAACAAGAATTAACATGGTACATGAATTTTAAGAAATTTAACCAATTTGAATTCTTAGATGCTTTCCTTATGACTTTATACGAACTTTGAGAAAAAATAAGTAAAATTAAATAAACCTTCGACCTTGAAATGGTAGACCAGAACTTTCGCTTAATTTATTATCAGATGGCAATATTTGGTAAAACATGGGGGATCTTTATCAAGGCCAATTAATTTTTTTAACCTTCAGTTCACTTTATCCGCTCTTAAACTTGTTTAAAGTGGGAGCATCAGTTCCTGTTCAATCATCCCCCACAAATTTTTAGACGGATGACAAATTTTCCATTTACGTCCATGATGAAACACTCTCAATCCTATTATGATAGATTTTCTGTTCGATACCTATATATAAAACGCTAACGTACGTGGCACAGAAAGGAGATTAATTTCTCTTTTGCCGATGGCAACGATCGATTTGCTTACAAAACAAAAATGGTAGCCATGTTAGGCATAACTTCGTAGTCATAGCCAGTTACTATATTCGTTCTGGTGTAAAATAACATTTTCTCGAAAAATGAAATGAATTTAAGATGAAGAATTCGCAATTTTTCTTACAATATAATGAAACTTTGAATGAAATTATTTGTCTGTAAAGATCATGTACTAAAATTCACACATCTAGCTTGTTGCATTTTTGAGTTAGTGTATTCACAAAACCTTCTACATAAATAAAACGTTAACGTACAGAAAAGAGGTTAATTTCTCTTTTGCCGATGGCAACGATCGATTGGTTTACAAAACAAATCGACAGCCATGTTAGGCTTAACTTCATAATCATAGCCACTTACTATACTCGTTCTAGTGTAAGATAACTTTTTCTCGCAAAAAAAAAGAATTTAAGATGAAAAATTCTCAATTTTTCTTACAATATAATGAAACTTTGAATGAAATTATTTTGCTGTACAGATCATGTACTAAAATCCACCCATGTAGCTTGCTGCATTTTTGAATTTGTGTACTCACAGACAGAAAACCTACTACATATATAAAATGCTAACGTACGTGGCACAGAAGGAGGTTAATTTCTCTTTTGCCGATGGCAGCGATCGATTTGTTTACAAAACAAAACTGGTAACCATTTTAGGCATAACTTCATAGTCATAGCCAATTATTATATTCGTTCTGGTGTAAAATAACTTTTTCTCGAAAAATAAAATGAATTTAAGATGAAGAATTCGCAATTTTTCTTACAATATAGTGAATCTTTGAATGAAATTATTTTGCTGTACAGATCATGTGCTAAAATTCACCCATCTAGCTTGTTGCATTTTTGAGTTAGTGTATCCACAAACCTTCTACATAAATAAAACGCTAACGTACGTGGCACAGAAGGAGGTTAATTTCTCTTTTGCCGATGGCAACGATCGATTCGTTTACAAAACAAATCGACAGCCATGTTAGGCTTAACTTCATAATCATAGCCAGTTACTATATTCGTTCTGGTGTAAAATAACTGTTTCCTCGAAAGATAAAATGAATTTAAGATGAAGAATTCGCAATTTTTCTTACAATATCATGAAATTTTGAATGAAATTATTTTGCGTACAGATCATGTACTAAAATCCACCCATCTAACTTATTGCATTTTTGAGTTAGTTTGTTCAAAGACACAAAACCTTCTACATATATAAAACGCTAACGCACGAGGCATAGAAAAGAGGTTGATTTTTTTCATTCCGACGGCAACGATCGATTTGTTTACAAAACAAATCGACAGCCATGTTAGGCATAACTTCATAGTCATAGCCAGTTACTATAATCGTTCTGGTGTAAAATAATGTTTTCTCGAAAAATAACATGAATTTAAGATGAAGAATTCGTAATTTTTCTTGCAATATAATGAAATTTTGAATGAAATTATTTTTCGCACAGATCATGCACTAAAATCCATCCATCTAGCTTGTTGCATTTTTGAGTTTGTGTACTCACAGACAGAAAACCTTCTACGTATGTAAAAAGCTAACGTACGTGACACGGAAAAGAGGTTAATTTTTTTCATTCAGACGGCAACGATCGATTTGTTTACAAAACAAATCGACAGCCATGTTAGGCTTAACTTCATAGTCATAGCCAGTTACTATATTCGTT
>BGPR01035582.1:0-15896 GCA_013235015.1 Araneus ventricosus | reverse complement strand
TCATTATACTTCGTTCAGTTGCGTATTGCTGAATCTGAAAATTATAAATTAAAACTTCAAAGAATATTGAGGCAAGATTCTCCAGTAACTTCCTTTAAAATTTTAAGCGTCCAGAAACTAAAAAGATTTCATCTCCGAGGTCAAGGCCTCCCCAAACTTTATCTCTAATAATTCCTATTCTGAAACAAAATTTCTTAAGACTGCCATATACCTTCTAAAAGGAGTACTATTAGCCCTGCTCTAAACCTATTATTTTCCATTTATAGTTGAATTGAAACAGGTTGAAGCGAAATTAAGTGGTGTGCCAAATGCTATTTTACCACATAGAAACAAGGAGTTAAATAAATCTCTATTAGAGCAACACAATAAAATGCAAAGTAGAGACTCACTTTTTTTATAAATAAAATAATATTGTGAAAGGATCATGTTCACAAAGAAGAACATATTAAAATGCAGTGAGGTTGTTTTTAACATTTTAGGAAAACTAAATAGTGTTAGGGGATAACAAATTTTTTTATATTGCAAAAATGTTCCAATGTAAGATAATTAAGTAATGCATACTCAAATGCTCCAAAAAGACTCTAAACATCTACGCAGTGCATATTAAACTATGAATCTACTCTCATAAAGGCAATGTTTACGAACTTAATGTAATGCTTGAACAAATCTATCACACTTACAATCATGAATTTGGCGCACAGGTAGTCCTGATGGTGACTCAATGCGCAGCAAACCTAGATTTAAAATTTTATCTATCTTTTTTTTTTTATTTAATGTTTTAAGATGGAAAACAGTTAGGAATTAGAAAGCTTCAAAACTTGTGTTTGTAATGAAACAAATGAAGAGAGCCAGTGTAAAATTTCATAATATTTCTAACACAATAATATATCTATCAGACAAAGAAATGACAATTTTTATTATATTTGTTATATTTTCCTTAATAAGAATTGTCTTATATATTTTAAAAGTATATTATTATTTATATTTTTCAGATCTAAATATTTTTTAAATAGTTGTTATTTTTGAATAAATTTTTTAAATTTTTTTTTTTTTAAGAAGTACACCTTTCGTAATGACTGGTATGTTTGGTATATATATATAAGTCCTATGATTTAGCAGCTCATTGTCTAATATACAGAATATTTAAATATATGTATATATTTAGTTTTAAAAATCAGTAAAATCAAAAAATCTTGATTTAAATCAAAAAATCAATTTAAATCAAATAAATCGAATTTTTTGAGAAAAAATCAAAAAAATAAAACAACCACAATATGATGAAAAACTTCAAAATGCTTGTTCGCCAACAAAACCTTAACAACTGTGAGTATACAATACATAGTCATACATTTAATTTTCTTTACAAGTCACATATTTGAAAAATGAGCCATTTAAGATTGAAAACAAACAAATATGAGGATTTTTTAAAAAAATTGTGTAGGAATGTTCTTATTAGTTAATTTAAAGAATTACTGGTTAATTATTGGAAAACAAGATCCAATGTAGCTTCCAAAACTGGAGCAACTACCTAGGATGCACATTGAAGTACATTTTTTTATTAGTATTTTCATAAATATACTAACAAACAAAAAATCATTTTAAACATAAAGGAGTACTTTAATTTTTTTAAACACTTGTAGATATCTGATTTAAAATCGAGAAAGGAATTAACCATTCATACAAACATACATGTGACAGTTTTATGGGAGAACAAATAATTTATAAGTCATTGTTGTTAAATTGTTCAACAAGGTAATTAAATGATACAAGTGATAAATTACTACTGGATTTTATTCATTACCATGGGTTGGTTCATTATAAATTTTGCATTCCTGGACAAAGTTACTGTACATTTTTTTAAAATATACTAAATGCATTTTCCCAAGTTAATGTTAGTACAAGCAAAAATATAATCCAGCAAGGTAGAGAAGATTAATTATAGATATAACCAGTTATTAATTTTTTATACATTCATACAGTGTAAACAAAATGATGGTTACACATAGAAATATTAGAACTGCACCCACATTAAAATTCCAAAAGAATTCAGCCGAATTATTCCAAATGTAAACTAATTTATGCTTTTAAAAAGCGAGTTATTATCAAACATTTAAAAAATATTGATATATAATGGCAGAAAAATGACAATACTTGTTTAAATTGAATAGACATTTTGTGTTCTTTTTTTATGTATTCTTTTCACTATTCTATAATAAAAAAAGCACTTGAAAAAAGGAGGCTGAAAGTAATTTCAAACATATGATTTTTGGCTTCTTCAGAGTCAAACAAAATAGATTGACAATGTTTTTTTATGGCACAAATGAACACTTAAAACTTTTGAGTTCATTACGTTTGTTTGAAGTTATGTCAAGATTGTACTCAAAGATAATTAAAATGTTTTTAATTTCAATGTGACCAGTAAATCACGTTAAAGTAAGCAGAGAATTTCGGACAAATAGAACAAAAAAGTTGGAACAGTTGTGATATCTTTTTTTATCTATACCGAATATATTAACAAAAAAACTAATAAAAAATGTTATAAAACAACTAGAACTAAGGGTATGAATTTAAACACTGCAAAATTTATTGCTTACGTGTTTTGACAAAGCAAATCGAAACGAAACTACATTGCAATTCCTTAAAAAATTAATTTTTACAGAAACATGCACAAAAGGAAATTAGGTCTTATTGCTGTAACAAATAATGCCAGGTCAAAAAAAAAAAAAGGCATAAGAACATAACGGAGTTCGTTCAAATTTTTGGAAAAGTAATAAAATGCTTTTCTTTTTTTTTTTTTGTCTTACTTGAATTTATATTCTCATATTCTATAACAGGTATTTTCTCACATGTTTCTGCTGAAGGAGTAAAGGATAATTAAAACGATCAGAATTAGCAACAAAAGATTTATAATACCTACATATATTATATCAGTTCACATAATTCTTTTACTGCCGAGAAAGATAAACTAAATTTCCCCGCGCTTTTTATTTACCGAGAAAACAAACTCTCAATAATACGCAACTCAGACTACTTTTTAAAAACAATTGACCCCTTTCAATGAGAAAAAGAGTGATTAACCCATTAAAACTCACCTAAAACAATTTTAGTACGAAGCAGAGACGCAATGTATAACCACTAAAACTTTCCACGAGACATTTTAGACGAAAACGATCGCTCAAGCAAAGAATGCACAACAGTTCATTATTCTGCCTGTAGATGGCTGCACCAATCAAGCTCTTGGAAGCAATACGGCTCAGATGGCAGTACGATATTTATAGAAAATAAAAATAAATCAAATAAATGGAATAATAAAATGTTAAACATATTATATTTAAAATTAAATAATTATTCTTAATTTTTAAGATGAAATTCATAATTTATATTTCAAGTTTATATTTAACCTTTTTTTTTTTATATATATATCTGTGTTGGCTAATGGTATGGATATTAACTGTAACCTGATTGTGTTTTGTAAAAACGTAGTTTTTTTGACGGCTCAAAAGGATTCATCATCATCATCACTTGCTCTTGAGACGTGATATGTGATATATTTTCTATAGCGATTTACTAAAAATTTTTAAATAATTATTTTTGTACTCCAATTACCCCTGTCTTGGTAGTTTTATCTCCTTTTTTTTATATAATAAATATTATTTGTATTTTCTGGGGAAAAAGAACGAAATTTATGTTTACATATATCTACTATTTTGAACATTTTAATTTTAAAAGATGTGCCTTGATTTATTTATTTCAAATAAAAAAATATATATGAATTATGGTCTTACTTCAGAGACATAATGAAAAACTTCATTCTTTTTTTTTATTTTTAAAAAACCATTTGATCGGTGTCCTAACTATTTTTACATATCTTTTAATCATCTTGTTTGTTTTCTACAAGGTTCTTTTCAAAGCTTTGCTCATTAAATGATGTGCACATTCATTAGGTTATTTTGCCATACTTCATTACAGTTCATCATCTAAATACATTGCATATTTCACCACATCCATTCATCTCTTTTATGGTCTCGATTTACCTCGCATATGAATGTACATAAATGAACATTTCCAGCATTAGTGTAAGTTTTAAGTACCTGGGATTCTGAATGGCAAACATTCTGAACGACAGTGGTTTTAGAGGTTATGAGAGGAAATGGAAGTGTATTCCATGGAAAATGTGATTCCTGCACTGGTTATACTTCACTTCTTTCATTATAAAAGATTAAGCGCTTTAAAAAAAACTGTTATTCTTACCTGAAAATTGTTTACTGAGGTTATTGAGTTGCTGCAGTTTTAGTGCTATATGGCTGTGTTATATTTGCTGTTTAGTCATTGTTTTATGTTACAATATTTTTTTTCTTGCTCGGTGTTTTAATTTCTTTGCTTTCAAAATGGCAGTATGCTGTCATGCTGTATGCTTCCCAATTTTTAGTTGTTTATTTATTTAAATAGTCAAACACTCATTACTGAATTTAAGCTATCCAGGCGACATTTATAAGACTGAAATTGTTTTTGGGCTTGAACTTACTTTTTAAAATATATGTCAATTAATATTTTCATCATTCCACGTAATTGAATATTTTCAGTAAATAATAAATTAATATTTTTGCTCTGTTTTATCATCTTGATAATGAAATAATTTTCTTATGCGTAAAAATAAATTGATTCTGTTATGTTTATCAAGTTGAGATTTTTAATTGATGCTGTTTTTATGGAATTTTAACATGCTTTGTTACTTTAACTTTAAAAAAAATATTCATAAATAAGAAAAAGTAATTATCTCAGTCCTTGTAAAACTGAAATTATAAAATTTAATTTGATACATTTTATCATTTATTAAATATTTATAATGTCTTGTAACATAAAACGGAAATTAAATAATTACAAGTCTTCAAATTTCAAACCATTGTGAACAGATGTAAATTCAAGTATTTTGTATTTATGCATCTATACCAGGTATAAATATACTAAAATAACTGAGCATATTTTTGGAATTCTTCTCCCTCCCCCTCCCCAAAAAAATTATTAATTTTTAACTAATTGCGAACTAAACCCGAGAACCAAATATCAAGTAAATTTAAAATAAAAAGCATTTGCATAATAGTATTTTTTTTTTATTATCAGTAGTTACCCTGTTTAAAAGGAAACCATAATCTTTTAATTTCTGATATTTAACGAAATTGACACTTAAAAACTGAGCACAGTTAAACAACTGATCTTGCCAGCTCAATCTTCAATTTCGTGTCTTGTAATGACATTTTTTTAATTCTCCAATTCATTCGATTTGTGTTGTGTGGCAATCTGAAATGTGATTAAAATCTTAAAAGTAAACAAATATGTTAAATTTCCTTCCATCATTTGTACACATTAATTTCCATTCTAATGACAGCAGGAAGAGAAAGTTTCTCACTGAAGGATCAGGTTCTGACGGGAACTCGGCACTCAAATATATTCAGTTTCACGAATTTAGTTCCAAATTGTTCCGTTTCATGTTCAAATTGCATGTTAACGACATTTTTTTTCAAAAAATTGCTTTTTTAAAAAAATTATTACTTAAATACATCTCAAACTGTTTCAATAATATAGCAAGAAGTTCAAATTAATCTTTGAGAAATAACAGCTAATAACTGCATTCATTTGCAGTTCTGAAAACAGATTTGATTTACGTACTAACTGACAAACTTTGAATGGATGTACCTGAAGATGATCTGTTAGTACTATTTTATTCTGGATGCATCATTTTTATTTTGGAACTAATCATTTCATCTAAAAAAATCAACTTAAAATTCATGTTTTCAAAACATTTTAGTTGGTTTTTAATAACTATGTTTGTTTGATTCTTCAGTTTTATCACTTCTTCGTTCAAAATTAACAGTTTATTATGTTCAGAAATTATTTCATAACAAGAATCTTAAACAACCTGCACATTTTAAATAGGTGTTGATATAAATACATATTATAATAATATGAAAGAAACAGCTGGTCGCCGAAGGCGACTATTACAGTAAAAGCTAAACTAACCGGCATGCTCGGGAAACTCCGATTTCCGGATACCTGAAAAGTCCGGATAGTTGAGTGTGACGGGAAAAATGTAGTGTGTGTGTGTGGGGGGGGTAGATTGTAGCCTTTTTTTAGGATTTTTTTCGGCCAAATAATTTGTTTTTGTTATTAATGTCATATGTCATAAAATGTGCATTAAATACAATTTTTAAAAATACTTCTGTATCTTCCATAACATTGTATTTACAAAACATATTATGAAGATTTTAATTTAACATTGATGATAAAATTTTTTAAAAAAGTATGATCAGTAGCCGAATATTTACCGTAAATATAGATATTGTAAAAATATAAACATATACAAATAGCCGATATTTTAGAAGATAATTAATTTAATTATCCTCCAGTTAACACCTCCAATTCTCCTGCACTTGAACTTGAATTTGTGTTACGGGATTTGAAGCAACAAAGGCTATTATACCCTCTCCTGCACTTGATATTAAGTAATCGGAAGCAACATCTGCCGGTATTTGGAGAGTAAATAAATAAAGGAAAAGAAAGAGACTTGCCAATCTGGAGTAACCCCCACCCCCCATTAGCTTTTCTTTTTACCGATTCTATCCCTTTTTTTTTGGTTGTCGATTTCGTTTTCAGGTCTTGTTTTTCGGAGAAAGGTGAGGACCTTTTAATTTTTTTTGGCTCTCACTTTTGCTTTTGAACCTCCTCTATCCCTCCTAAAACAAGTCTGTGTAAGTCTCAGTACTGTATATTGTTTTATTTTTCCTTGTACGCCCCTCCGTGCGGAACGAACGTTGCATTCCAGAAATAAATTGTCCGCGTTAATGGAAAGGCGAGCGCGATAAATTTTGATGCGCAGATGTAAAATTTTTAGAAAAACTCATTTTCTAATTTTTCCGGTTAGTTGAGCTTTCCGGATACTTGAATGCCGGATAATCGAGAGTTTACTGTATATATAGTAGAACCCCGCTAATCCGAACTAATTGGGACCGGTGCCTGTTCGCATTACAAAAAATTCGGAATACCTGAAATTCCGATAAAAATAGAAAAGAAAAAGATGTGTGCTAAAAAATGTAAGTTATAAGTATTCAGTTACTACTATTTCTTGAATTCTCTTATTCAAAAGCAATAGAAAGAGAATATGACTTCCCTTTTCATTAGAATAATGGATGTTCTCCTGCATGAAGTGACCTTATCTTACGGCGAACTCAAGAAGAGATTCATTCCGTGAAACTAGTGGATCGTGACGGCGGAGGATAAAGAATAGATTTTTTCTTTCTTCCTCCACGTGCAATCTCTACCGGTTCAACCCCTACTTTTCCGCGAAAAGAATCACCTACTTCCTCCTAGCTCATTCTCGACGAACACGCTTCTCCCTGACACGTCATTCTCTGCTGTAAAATCGAAATCACTTATTTTGTGCGGATCGCGCTAAGCTTATTATTTAATTTAAATTCATATTTTAATCATTTCAATTATGTCAAATAAACGGAAACATAGTGTATGCTCACTGAAAGACAAATTACACATTTAGACGAAGGTGAATTGCCCACGAAATTAGCTGCTGAATTTGGCATCGGCAGAGCAATAATTTGTGATTGGAAAAAGAATCGCAGCAAAATTATGAGTGCTGAAAAAGTACTTTTTTGTTCTTAGTATGTATATTTAAATATTTTCAATTATATATAGTTTTTGAAAATAAAATCGGTTCGGATTAACTGGAATTTCGGATTAGCGGCGTTCTATTATATTATGTATACCGATTTGACCAACTTATATGAATATGATTACTGTTCAGCAACGGATTCCGAGACTATCACTTTTAGACGATTTTACACCGGAAAGGGGTATTAGGCATTTAGTCATATGAGCGCATTTCCGGAGTTCTTTGTTAGGTCACGCTCAGTAAAAGGTAAACGTCACCCCTCCATTCTTCACTTCCCCCCTCATTTTGATGAAAATAACTCCGCCCGGCGCATGCGCAAATGGGTTTCCGAATCCGTTGCTGTACAATACTAGAGTAATTTCGATTGGATTCAAACCGGCGAGGGATATTTGGGAGGACGAAATTCGCAACCGAGTTCTTAGATGAACCACCCAACTCAAAAAGGGTGGAATTCTGGTAGTGGTTGAAGTTCTCATTTCCCCATAACTCCATCACTATTAAAGATAGAAAGATGATTAAGATTTAGGCGAATTATTGCCTCGTCGTACCAAACAACTTTTGTACTATAAGCTCTTCGATAGCTGCAATTTCTTGGATGGTTATGGGCTGAAGAAGGATCTTCAACCTCTAACTTCGCCAACCTTTTAACCAACATATTTGACGCCTTGTTGGAAATCTTGCATAATTTGCATTTTCTTCCATTCCCATCGCTCCCACCCTTACGAAGTTAAAGCAGAAAATGGAGGGGGGAGTGAAATGTTCTTTTCATTATACACTGAAGAGCCAAAAAAAAAAAAAAAAAAAAGTAGAATAGTGAGTATGTAAAAAAAAAAAAAATGTAACCCATCAGCGTAACCTGATGCGGTCGGCAACGCCTATATAAGAAAACAGAAGTCTGACAAATGTATTAGATCGGTTGCTGCTTCTGCAATAGCAGGTTATCGAGATTTAAGAGACTTTGAACGTGACGTTATAGTCGGCGCACGAGAGATGGCACATAGCATCTCTGAAGTAACGATGGAATTTGGATTTTCGCGTACGACCATTTCACGGGTATCCGGTAAAACACCAAATTGCCGCCATCGGTGCGGCCGGAAAAAAGACCTTGAAAAAACTGGACCATCGACGTCAGACGCGAATTCTTAAACGAGACAGACGTACAATACTTCCTCAAATTGCCGCGGATTTCAATGATGGGGCATCTGCAAGCATCAGCGTGCGAACTGTTCAAAAGTCCGTCATTAATATGGGCTCTCAGAGGCGAAGGCCCACTCGTGTACCGTTGTTGACTGCATTGCACAAAGCTATACTCCTCTCCTGGTTCCGACAACACTACCATTGAACTGTTGATGATTGGAAACACGTTACCTGGTCTGACGAGTCTCGTTTCCATTTGTATCGGACGGATGCAAGTGTAAGAGTATGGAGACAACATCATTAATCCATAGACCCTGTTTGTCAACAGGGGACTATTCAATCTGGTGGAGCCTCTGTGATGGTATGGGACGTGTGCAGTTGGCGTGATATGGGACAATTGATATGTATAGAGACGACTCTGACAGGTGACAGGTACTAAAGCATCCCTCCGATCACCTACACTCATTCATGTCCATTGTGCATTCCGACGGATTGGGACAATTCCAGCAGGTCAATGCGACACCCCATGCGTCGAGAGTTGCTACCAAGTGGCTCCAGGAACACTCTTCTGTTTTCCATTGGCCACCTAAATCCCCAGAGATGAACATTATTGAAGATATCCGGGATGCCTTGCTACATGCTGTTGAGAAGAGATCTCCACCACCTCGCACTCCTATGGATTTGTTGACTGCCTTGCAGGATTCATGGTGCGAATTTACTTCAGGATACCTTCAGACACCAGTCGAGTCAATGCCACGTCGTTTTGTGTCACTTTTGCGTGCTCGTGGGGGCCCGACACGATATTAAGAATGTGTAGCAGGTTTTTTTTTTTTTTTGGGCTCTTCAGTGTATCTGGGCAGACAGGGCTAGATTTCCCATAGGGCCAACCACAAACGCATATTTACGGATCCTACATAGTAGGGAATGAGGTTGCTTCTCATTGGCTCTCAGCGTCACGTGACTTGGATTGTCTGTTAATGATGTCATAGCACCATGTTTATTTTGTCTTCTGCTGCCGCATCATGGAGAAATTAAGACTACCTTCTCATTATGATCATTTGGATGTTTCTCAAGAAAATGATGAATAAATTTTTAGAATAAAGCAAATAAAGAAAGAGCCTTCAGCAGTGGCGAATTCAGGGGGCTATCGGGGTACAGCACCCCCAGAGATAAACTAGAATACTTGATTTTATTTAAAGTCACTACAACTCTTTGTTGTTAATTTCCCTATTTTTTAAAATAATAAAAACGTGACAACATTGCTTTCTGGCTTGAAAATTTTCCTAATTCTCTAGTCATTCCACTTGTACTTGTAGCGTTGACGCGGTCAAAAACAATTTTTGCCTAGTTATTTCATTATATTTCTTTATTAAATTATCGAAAGTATCACAGTGTTCTTCATGATTCTTATTATTAGGTGAGTAAAGTCTGTAAAGTGAAAGTGCTTACATAAGCCATGAGGTATGACATTCGTCATGACGATACAAATTTTTAATAACCTCAGCCCCCCTACCCCCGACCCGAATTCTGGATTCCCCACTGACCTCCAGCAGTGGTAAGCACCGTTTAGTTTCACGTCATTTAGAAGCAAGCAGAGTCACGTGACTCTAAGAGCCAATTAGAAGCGATCTGATTCCCTACTATGTAGGATCCGTATATATGCCTACCAACCCAGTGGTGTAGCTAAGGGAAGGGGAATCAGACATGTAGGAAAACAGCTTTATAATTAAGAAGAGCACAGGCACTAGTTCAATCATTGTGTACAACTGTAAAATAACTATTGTGATTAATTCAAATTTTTGCGCCCTTCTTCGGTAAATTGTCTATGTGCGAAGAAAAGACGAGGTGGGCGCGCAATTTCGCAACCTATCTGCAGAGATCGAGGGCGTCAAACGACGAATTGCAATATTCAATAAAAAAAACTTTTCCCTGCAATATATATATTTTGCAGGTTTATTTAATTTGCAAAGAAAGGGCGGCGCGTTGTAAGTTGGTCCCGGAAGACAGAAGTTGCAGCTGCGCCACTGGGTCATGGCCTAGGGCGCATACACAGAAGTATTATTTTGAAAATGCCATACAAAATTATTTTTTTAAAATTTACATTCGTTACATTAAATATATTGAGCGATACATTTTTCCTTTCTCGTATACAAAGAGAAAGTATTGTAATCGTCAAAACATTCGAACTCGAGATTTTGACGAATCTCCACGTTTTAGACCTCCCCGAGACCGAAAAACACAATTTGGGAGTTATGTCTGTCTATGAACACGATAATTCGAAAACTATTAGAGCTACTGAGATGAAATTTGGTATGTGATCTTTACACATACTTTGTAGGATTCTATCAAATTTTGGACAAAATCCGTCAAAGAGTTGACTGTCTGTATAATCGCATACTTTTGAACGAAATAATTTCTATAAAAAATTACTTTGATAAATGAAATTTGGTATATGGCCTTCTTACCTTAATGGTAGATTTGTGTCCAATTCTTGTGTCAATCTGTTAAAAACGGCGTTCAAATTGCAAATTTCGGTTTCTTTATCTTACACCCAGCCCTATTGGTAATCATCACGCCGGCTTCCAATTCCACTTCCGCGTTAGACGACCTTCAAAAATCGTGGTATGACCTTTCTCTTTTTTTTCTCCACTGTGTTAGGGGTTCTTGTTCGTTTTACTGACTTTTAGCTTATTTTTTTTTCTCTGCATGTATTAGGAGTATACGAGAACGTTTAGGGGAGACCACTCCCTCTCTCTTTTTTTGTCTTCTGTGGACATACGGTTTCTTGCCCTTCTTTCCAATGAAATCGATTAAATAAGTCTCTTTCCACTTCAATGACCCTTTAAACCTAAGCGCGAACGAAGAAATACTAGTAGGTATTTCAGACGATTTCAAGAAATCCGATCAAATATTTTTTCAGGTGTTCATATTGTGTTATTTCACAAGTGATGCAATTTTGAATTAAAAATTTAATGTGGTTAAATGATTATAAAGACCGTATTAAGTCAGTGGTGCAGAAACCATTTTAAATTCCGATCCTCTCACTTTAAGTCAACTTTTTTCACGACAAACAGAGGGGTCGCGACAACACTATATTTTTTTTAAGTGAAGCCTTATATTTTTTATTGTCAAATAAATTTGCTTTAATTTAGTGACCCGCAAAAAGGAAAAAAATCCTTTAATTTATATTTTAAGTATTAATTATTCATTAACATACATATTAAAGTCTTAAAATTCCAAATTAAATATATATTGCAATTCAATATATATTATGCTATATTCTTTTTCCTCACTTCGAATTAATTTGTCGACGTCAGTATTAACTGTAATAACGTGTTAAATTATTATTATTCCCAGAGCAGTTGATCTTTTTTGAGACACGGCCGGTCGAGTGAATCTTTTATCAATGTCAATATTAAATAAGTTGCATCTGACGGACGAGTGTCCCATTGTTTTTGGGCCCCTAAACAGTGAAACGATAAAACCGGCCCCGATGTAACATGACTTCTTGAAAGAATTTCTTGGTGAGGTTGCAAAAAATAAAAAGGCAAATGATACAAATCGTTGAAAAGGTACATTTATTACAAAATCATAGTTTTATTATTAATACAGCAACGGTAATCACAAATTGAGTCCGAGAATAAAATAAACAGATCTTTGTATGATATTTTACATTTTTTATTGAAAAACAATAAACAATTTTTAATGCATACACAGTAAATTTAACTTTTAAATAAATCTGTAAATTCACATGATAATCAAAATTAATTTATAAACTGCGTATTTTAAAAAATTCAACAGTTTAAGTAAAAAAGAAAATAGAGAAATATGTTACTTTAAATTTATGGAACTAATTTTCAAAAATGAGAAATTTTGCAATTTCTATAGTTTTAAAAAAGATTATGTGTCTTTAAATTAGTAAGAAAAGGTAGTTTTATATCTTAAAACTTTTAATGACATACATACCAAGACTATATTAAATAAGAATCATTCGGTTTTAAATGCATTTAATTACAAATACAAATTAAAAAGTAGGAAACCTTGCTACAAAAAATTCCACAATCAAAACACTGCTTTACATTGTAAAATTTTGAAAAAAAAAGACATTATCTTTTAATGCACAAAAACATTTCAGTATTACCAATTCTCTTATTAATATGTCAACGTGTACATTGATTATATTCTTGCGTAAATTATTATTTTATGTGCCAATCCAAATTAAAGAAACACACAAAAGAAAACCGTTGCACGTGTAAGACAATTTTACATTTTCATACTGCAGTTAAAAAGAAGCATTTCAGTTTTCATAATAATCTGCAGGAAAATGCAAATGTTTCCGGTTTAGAAAAAAAATGTCTTTAATATTGGTGTCCAGGAAATAAAACTAATTCCTAATAGCGGGGCCTCAGACGAAACCTGCCAAATCTTTGCGATGAATAATTGCCGTATTTCGTTAATGTCAACATACAAGATTACGACTATCTGGATTCCCTTCAGAGTCTGATTTTCCATAGGGCCAACCTAGGGCATGGTCAAGGGTGCGGCATTTAGAGACTGCATATATACTGGTGAAATAGCAACCAAATATTTACAAAATTTTCAGAATTATATCAAAAGGCTGTTTCGAAAGTAAAATTTGGAAACTTTTTTTTAAAAAATTTACAGCTATATACGTTAGATGATCTGATGACCCTCCTCCCTCCATAAGCTTATCAATACAACTTGCATTTTCTTGGCAAAAAGCATTCCTCTCTCTCAGATTTGACTTGATTCCAATGAATAAATTGACTTAAACTCTAGATTTGACCTAACAATATTTATACCAAATGATTCAATAAGTTCCTAAGACGGGGATAAGAATCTTAATGCGAAATGCAACATGCACAACTCATGACTTGTTTAGTAGCATCATTTAGTGTGATATAATGTAAATTTGATTCAAAAGCCAAAGGATTTCAATAAACTTCTATTATACAGGTAGGCGAAATATTACTGCATTTATGCCATTTTAAAGCAAAATATGATAAGGGGAGAGAATAAAAATGATACCATACCCCTGGCGCCATTCATGCTTATTAAGCTACAGATGACACGACTGGGATAAAAAAAAAATCAAATTTTCCGTGTGCTACTAACTCAAGTTATGACCACTGGCCACTGAGAAGATCATACAATGACACAAACTTTCGCTACGCCACTAGATAATGTGTTTGGCCTTGGGCGTAAAAATGTCAAAATTCGGACTTCATCCCGCTCATAGAAAAGTATATATATAAAAAAATTAATATCTGCTAAGGTGCTTCAAACAAAAATGCTAGAAGCAAAAGATAATGAATGAAGAAATGTTTAAAGAAACGTCATAAAATATGATAATTTAAAATGCATTCGTTTTAAGAGCTTCTAATAAAATGAAACATATCCGTTTTTAATCTTCACCTAGCCTAAAATTTACACCCTACGAAATTTCTTTCCACAAGAAGCCACACACCTTTAAACCATTTTTCAAAGGAAAAAATTTGCTAAAATAATCATATTTTTAAGGTTTCACTTTTGAACGCATCATAAATAAGCCATTAAATTTTGTTTCAGAAACTGTGCTTTAATAAAAGACAAATTCCTACTGTTTCTCGTTCAAGTGTGTCAGGAAATGTCTCTTTAAATGTCCTTTTAGGGAAAATGTTTTAACACAAAAAGTCACATTCGAACAGTTCCTCTGTACCGATAAATATTTCTTTAAAAAGGATTTTCAGAAAATGCTTTACTAAAAAGTCACGGCTTCCGTATGCACCATTCAATGGGCCTTTATACATGTCTAGAAAATGTTCTACTTCTTGAATCGCAGGAGTATGTTTCTCTTTAGTATGCATCAGTAAATGTCCCTTTAAATTCCTTAGATCAGAATATGCTTTATTTCAAATATCACAGAGAGTTCTCTTATCTTTCTTAAGTGCCACTTAAGGTTTCTTAAATTTCTCTAACAAGCAAAAACTTTACTGAATTTATTACAGGCATATGTTTTCACTTTTCTTTGTTACAATAAAACCTGTCTAAAGTATTTTGTAGGGGAGACGGTTTATTGAAGATGTTGAAAGCTTACGGTTAAGCTTTCGTATGAGCCAGTAAAATGTTTCTTTCAACATCCTCTTTCCCCAGAACAAGATCTACTACACATCTCATACACATAAATGTTTAGTTGAATTTGTATGTGTCAGTAAATGCTTAATTAACAAAGACTCGAGAGAAAATACTTTAAAACAAAAGGTAGATTCGAACAGTTTCTGTTCCATATATGTCAGTTTTTCGATTAGAAAATAGTTTATCACAGATAAATCACAAATATACGGATTCCTTTACGTATGCATCAGTTAATGTTTCAACTTCCACTAGAAAACGCTTTATTACAGATATCGCAAACATACGGTTTCACCTTTTTTAAGCGTCAGTAATCATTTTAAATTTCCTTGATGAGAAAACACTTTATATCATATCTCGAAGGCATAAGGTTTCTCTTTCGTATGAGTCAGTATATGTGCCTTTAACTCTCTGAACCCGGCTAAAGTGAGAATTCCAGTACCTCAAAAACTGAAGCAAATTTTCGTTCACGAAAACAAAATGAAATCCTTCCTTTCTTTAGAGAAATTCCAGGAGGACGACACCCAAGTTTGTGCGATCAATTGTCAACAAAGAAATGAACCACTTTTCTCCGTAAAATTCACTCAGGTGCCGGCCTCTGTAGAATGGGGCAGTTTAAGGCGGGATACGGCTCATACGGTTAAAGTTCCCTGCTGAGGAAACGCTTTATTGCATATCTCACAAGCATACGGTATTTCCTTCGTATGTGTCAGTAAATATCTCCTTCAACTGCTTTGGTCAGAAAATGATTTAAATGGTTAATATATGGGCCAGCAAATGTGTAATTAATAGTGACTTCCAAGAAAAAGGTATATAACATCGTACAGTATCTCTATCACGTGCGTCAGTTAAATGTCTTTAAATTCTTCTTCAATCAGAAAATACTTTATTACAGATAATCGCAAACACACGGTTTCTCTTACGTATGCGACAGTAAATGTGCCTT
>BGPR01035581.1:0-13394 GCA_013235015.1 Araneus ventricosus | reverse complement strand
ACAAAATCATCTGTATCCGATTGTAGATGAGTCTGCGGGGTGACCACGCAAATGGGAATCCAGCTAAAGCAATGTCATGAGCAATTTCGGATCATCAGTGGCACCCATACAAGGATGCTGCAACACTACCGATCAGGTATAGTTCAGTAAGGACACAAAGGGAATCAGCTAAAGCAATGTCGAGCAATTTCCGACTATCAAGTGGCACCATACAAGCTGCATGATGCTGCAACATCTGTATCCTGATTGTGGTGTATAGCTCCTGTAAGTGGGACACGCAATGGAATCAGCTAAAGCAATGTCACGAAGTACTCAGGCTAAGGTGGTTAACCCATACAAGCCACAGATGCTGCAACATCTATCCTGACTGTAGATGCAGAAAGCCCTCAGGCGGACACCAAATGGGAATCAGCTAAAGCAAGGTCATGGTTAAAATTTCCGGACTAATAAGTAGTACCCATACAAGCCACAGATGCCAAAACATCCGTATCCGGATTGGGGTGTTAGTTCCCGCGGACACGCAAATGGGAATCATCTAAAGCAATGTCACATAAATTTCCAGTTATCATGGCACCTTATACAGCTGCAGATGCTGCAAACATTCGTATCCTGAGTTTGGGGTGTAGGCCTGCAAGTAGCATCACTCAAATAACCATCTAAAGCAATGTCAGCGAGCAATTGGGATATAATAGTGGTACCCGACACAAGCCATGATGCTGCGTAAACATCTGTATCCGGATTGTGGGTGTGAATTCAGGCAGAGACACGCAAATGGAACGTTAAAAGCAATGAGCACCGGATGACTGGGTGGCACCTGATACAAGCTTGCCAGATGCAAACATCTGTATCCGATTTGTGGGTGTATAGCCTGTAAGTAGACACGCAAATGGGAATCTTAGCCAGCAATGTCATGGAGCAATTTTGGGATATCATGGCACCATAGCTGTAAGCCAGATGCCGCAACATCTTTATCCTGACAGTGTATAGTTCTCAGGCATACCAATGGAATCAGCTAAAGGTCATGAGCAATTTCCGGATTGAACAGCAGCATCCATACGGCCAAGACGCTGCAACATCGTATCCCGATTGTGGCGGGAGACTGGTGGCAGACACGCAATGGAATCAGCCAAAATAAATGTCATGAGCAATTTCGGGGACAGACCCATACAAGCTGATGCTGCAACATCTGTATCCCGATTTCAGTGCAGTGCCCCGCGGGATTTACAAACAAATCAGCCAAGCAATGCCTACAATGCCAGGCTAACAGTGGAATTTACAAGTTTAAGATGCAACATCTGACCTGATTGTAGATGCAGAGTTCTGTAAGTGATACGCAAATGGGAATCACAAAGCTACATCTGGGGCGAGATAATTTGTATAACAAGTGGAAAATCTATACACAAGCTGAGATGCAACATCTGTGACCGTCCTGATTGTATGCAGAGTTCCGCGGAACACGCAAATGGGAATCAGCTAAAAGCAATGTCACGAGCTGGCTCCGGACTACTGGGTGGCACCCATACATAAAGCCAGTAGATGCCGCAACATCTGTGTCTGGATTGTGCGTAGTTCTGTAAGGGACGCAAATGGGAACTAAAGCAAAGCAAGCACGCGAGCAATTTCCGGGCTAAGGTGCACTCCAGGCGGCTGGGATGCTGCACATCTGCATCCTGATTGTGGGTGGCAGGTTCGTGGGCGGGACACGCAAATGGGAATCCCAGCCAAAAGCAAAGGTCATGAGCAATTTCCGGCCATCAAGTGGCACTCCATACAAGCTACAGATGCCGTACACCGTCCTGACGGTGGATGGTAGCCCGGTAAGTGGACACGCAAATAACGAAGCAAAGCAAGGTCATGAGCAATTTCCGGACAGATATGGTACCTGATAAGCCGATGCCGTAACATCTGTACATCCTGATTGTGTATAGTTCAGTAAGTATCACCGCAAATGGGAACCCTGCGCCACGTCACATACACTCCAGGTTATCATGGTTAACCTGATGCCGCAACATCTGTATCCTGACGGTGGGTGTATAGCTCGGCAGACACGCAAATGGGAATCAGCTAAAGCAATGTCATGAGCAATGGGGAGAAGGCGGCAATTTGATAATAAGCCACAGATGCTGCAACATCTGTATCCCATTGTGGGTGTATAGTCTCTGTAAGCAGACGCAATGGAATCAGCCAGCAGTCAGCGATACCTGACGACTATCAAGTGGCACCTTGCCACAGATGCTGCAACATTCGTATCCTGATTGTGGGGTGCACTGCGTAAGCAGAGCGCAAATGGGGAATCTGCCACAATGTCGCTATTAAATTTCTGGGACATAAGTGGCGACCTGAGCGTTGCCAGATGCTGCAAGATCTGTATCCGACGGTGGGGTGTATAGTCGTAAGCAGACACGCAAATGGGAATCGAAGCAAAGCAAGGTCATGATAATGACTAACAAGTGGCAACTGAGCACAGACGCAAACATCTGCATCCTGATTGTGTATAAGGCCCAGGCAGACACGCAAATAGTCACGTAAAGCAATGTCATATAAATTGGGATAACAAGTGGCACCCATAATGCAAGCTACAGATGCTGCAACATCTGTATCCTGATTGTAGATGTAGAGTTCTGTAAGTGGACACGCAAATGGGAATCAGCTAAAGCAAGGTCATGAGCAATTTCCGGGCTAACAAGTGGCACCCATACAAGTTACAGATGCTGCAACATCTGTATCCTGATCGTAGAGGTAGAGTTCTGTGAGTGGACACTGATCATGCATGAGAATATTTCTGGTCAAAATTGGTTAGAACGATTGTCATTGTGTGTCGACAGGAAGGTGGAACATATTTTGTGGAACATGTCCTGTATCTGTAGCATCATATGATACCATTTGTACGAATAAAATAAACATTAGTCACCGCTTTCACCATTTGTATGGAGTTTTATGACTCATTTTGTAGAAACAAAGCCGAAATATCTTTATGTATTTCCTGAAGAAAACATTCAAATCTTTTTTGAACCATTAAGTCTGAAAGTTTCTTCCCGTTTTGATAGGTCTTAATATAATATAATAGTTTTTATTAGATTATATAATTGAAAACTTCCCTCTGCTCCAGTAGAAACACAGGGAAATTTTATATGAATACAAATCATCTTTTCACGGGCACACTTTGTATAATCAGAGAAAACCTACTTTTATATAAAGTTCATATTATTGATAAGAATAATGAACCAATTGTTATAAGTTAGTAGTTTTACTAATTTTATCTTAGAGTAGATTCTTTAAAAATAATATTTGATGAAAAATTAATTTTACTTACGTGAATATTTAAGAATAGATATCATTTTTTCCTTCTTAGGCTTTCAATATAGAGTGTCAAACAATATTGAAAATCATTTTTGAAAATCCGAAGCAAATTCTTACCTTTGTAAAATAAAAATCCTGAACGGTCTTTTGGTAGGTTTCCTTATCAACAGACATCAGACTCCATACTTCATAATCCAACGCATGAATATGTCTCTAAAAAATTCATACTGTTATTGAGAAGAATAATAGCAACAAGTTAAGCCACCAGTTTTTAAAATTCGGTCTTTTTTTAAATATCAACAAAACTTACTTTAATTCTTCAAGATTATGTAATTCCTATTTTTTTTTATTCTGAGTTAATGGAGAATGTTTCAAACTATAACGTAAAAGAGCAAAATCTGCACAAAAGTCTAAGAATCATTCATTTTGAACTTATTTAAAAAATGTGCCCCTGAACTGAAGTGGAAAAAATAAAAGGTGTGATTATGAAACTCATGGAAAGCAATTTTAAAATTAGAAACGAAGGTCATTCAGTAAATTCATTCCGTCAAATAATAACACATCGTCACTTGCTGCTCGGAGAACACTTACCAATATGTTCACAATGTAATTGTACTATGTCTGTTTATTATATACTGTCTGAATGCCCGAATTTTAATTTCCAAAGTTCGAACTTTTTAAAACCTTCCACAATTTCTTGATATCAGTTGCTTGGAAGAACTCCTTGTCAAAAGTCAAAAACTCCTTGTCAATTCCTGCCAAACGTTATCAAAAAAATATTATCAAATTATATCATCACTATTGCAATAAATAATCAGATGCATTGTGGCGTCCAAACTATATCACGTGCATGATATACCACTAACGTTAATTTACTACTTTCTATTAAAAAACGGAAATTAATTTGAAATATATGGTTAATATAATTTAACATTTCTCTGGAACTATTGATCATAGAGAAATAAATTTTATATCAATCGACAGAAAATTTTATTTCACTATTTTAGAGCTATTAAATTTGAAATTAGAACGACAATTACTCTTTTAAATTTAAAATTACTAAAATTTATGTTCTCTAACAATGAAATAATGCTGTTTAATGTCTTGCAGTGCTATGGCGCGAGTTTTATAGTAGGTGACTTCAGAGCGTTACCGAGAGACAGATCTGGGCTGTTATATTAGTAATAGTGCT
This sequence comes from Araneus ventricosus, assembly GCA_013235015.1. Classification (NCBI taxonomy): domain Eukaryota; kingdom Metazoa; phylum Arthropoda; class Arachnida; order Araneae; family Araneidae; genus Araneus; species Araneus ventricosus. The sequence continues at coordinate 8,902 of BGPR01035581.1, read as the reverse complement.
GTTGTTTGTCGGACACCTTTTAACGACGTTCTAGCAGAAGATGGCGATCCTGGTTCAGCAGTGCGCTTATTTAAGCAAGCATCAGAAAACTATAAGAATTGTTTTGTTCAGCATGAATTTTTAAGTCACAGCTTTGGTCTGTAAAAATTTTCAGATTATGGGCTTTTTTGCACCTGTGGCCTAAATTTTAATTTCAATTTATCATGATTATGTCGACGCCCATACAATCTATTCTACGAGCCTGCAATGTCACAAGATGTTATAAAATGTATGCAAAAAATAAAACTAAATTAAGGGGTATTTTTCAGTATTGCTTTCAGGTATCTGAACATTCCACTCACATATTTTTCTTTCTTAAAATAGGACAATGAATTATCTAACACTTACAGTTTACTCAATCATATCTAACACTTACAGTTTACTCAATCATATCTAACACTTACAGTTTACTCAATCATATCTAACACTTACAGTTTACTCAATCATATCTAACACCTACAGTTTACTCAATCATATCTAACACCTACAGTTTACTCAATCATATCTAACACTTACAGTTTACTCAATCATATCTAACACTTACAGTTTACTCAATCATATCTAACACTTGCAGTTTACTCAATATTTAACACTTACAGTTTACTCAATCATATCTAACACTTACAGTTTACTCAATCATATCTAACACTTACAGTTTTCTCAATCATATCTAACACTTACAGTTCCAACATAAACAGCTTCGTTCAGTGCTTTTTCCCCTCTGAAGAACACTTTCGGCAACCTTGTCATTTCGTCCAGAGACACATCCTCGCCGTGGACGGGACCCATTTCACAGGTAGATAAACTAGATATTGAAGTATATGCTACACCTACAAACAGTAAATTAAGAAGGTGTTATTCCAAATACAACATAGCACCGCTTATACGTTTCCCATTTATACGACGTTTGCATTTATACGTCGTGTTATCGCAATACCGATTCAATTGTATCCATTGTAACGATAAAATTCTTCGTTCATACGATGTAAATGACTTAAAGCATGGGATATATGCTTTTTTCTCCCTTTCTAAAATTTGAAATTCTATGCCTTGGTCATTATCTTTCCCTTCCCATAAGGATGAAAATTTTCGTACATGGCAGGAAAAACATCCTTTTCCTACCTTTCATGTCCAAATAAATAGTAGGCTTAATTGTATACTATTAATAAATAAATAGTAGGCCTACCTGTATACACATAAATAGTATAAAATAAAAAAAATTATAATTAGTTCTCAATATATGCAATAAATGAAAAATGGTTAATTTTTTTAAATTTACTTATTGTTTTCGGTACTCTTTGGTTATACTGGTACTACCTTAAAAAAAATTTAAAATTAATATTTTTAAATGAATTTGCATTAGTAGCATTAAATCTGAAATAATCAAACTCGTTTATTAAAATTTCAATTATACGGCTTTCCATTTATGTGCTGTTTTACTTAGACATGAAAAAGATGATACAAAACTAAAATGCGCATAAAAAATATTATAAAAGAATTATGCTTTAAATGAACATGAAACGTTTTGCCATTTTCTAAGTAAGTTTTTTGTAGGTAAATGCATTTCATAATTTAAAAATAATTAATTATTAGTCTATTTGGATGAATTTTATTCTATAATTTAAAAATAGTGTAATAAATAGGAGATAGAAATTTCATAGCAATAGGTGCAAAATGTTTAAAAAGTTTCATAAAACTCTGTTTTATCTTAAAGTAGACCGAACAAATAAAAAAATACATCTTTAAAATTTGTATCTTAAAGATGCATTTTTTTCAAAATATGTAAAATTTATTACATATTTGCTGTTGAAATGAAAATCAAAGCTTACCGCCCTTAACATCAAAAACTCTAGATGCGATGAGTGATCCATCATCTTCGAATTCATCCATTCGAAGGATATTCATTTTAGAATCATACCAAACCTAAATTTTTAAAAAATAAAATGGAATGAAAATGTTTCCAGAAATAAATTAATAGTCCAGAATAATCCAAATACACAATCTAGCTTTTATTTAATATGAATTTCCTACTCTAATTGATATTGCCAGTCAACTTGCTTTGAAATAATTTCAAAAGAAACAAAAAATTTGACTTTTGGAATGAAAACCTGAATGTAAAGAGAAATTATTTTAATTGACATTTTAAAAGCAAAATAATTCAAAAATTGAGTTACTCCAAGAATGCAACTCAGTAAGCAGGCCTTGCTGTCAGAAATAAAGCGAACTCTTTAAAAAGATGGTTTTAGAAAGGAAAAGAAAACCTTGGGAAATCTATTGTAGGAACTATAACGAAAACCTTGGTATGCTGCTTAAATCAACATTTAACAAATGTAAAAATACTAATTTTATTGGGATTAAGGCCACCAGGAACCTTCAAAATCATTTTTAAAAATTTTTAACTAATAAATTTGAAATTTTTAAGGCACTAATAACAGCACTATATAAGACAACTCACAAAATTTCACTTCAGTATATTCATTTATTTCTGATTTATGAATATAAATGCAATTTTTAATAAAAATTAATGGCATTTATGATAAAATGTCCCGGGTGCTCCAAAATCACTCTAAATTTTTTTATTAGTTACTCTAACCCTTTTTAAACAAAAATTGGGAGTAATGTTTATGATTCAGTAAGCAAGTTCAAAATGAAGCCACATAATAACTTGAAACCATGGATTTCTGAAAGAAATATGCCCAATATTTGACATAGAAGAAAATATTTAATGTTTAACAACAAAATAACTTTAATATGAAAGCCAAAAACTCTTCTTCATGTATGTTTTTATACTTATGTAAAATATCATGAAATTTGAACAAATTTTGAAGCGCCTGGAGCATTTATCCTAAAGGCCCTTAATTGTTATTAAAAATTACATTCATACCTATAACTCAGAAATAAATAAATGCATTGCTGTGAAATTCCGTGTGTTGTCCTACATAGTATTCTTATTAGTGCCTGCAAAATTTCAAATTGATCAGTTGAAAATTTCAAAAAATGATTTTGAAGGTCCCTGGTCGCCTTAACCCGAACTATCTATGACAAAGATTTATCTATATATAAAGAACTATCTAACCCGATTAATATCTATGACAAAGCCATATTTCTTAAGGATTACTACCTTTTCTGACAATAACACTGTTTATAATTCGAATTTATATCTATTGATCGAACAATGGAAGTATTATCATAACTAGAGATGGATAAAATTTTATAAGAATCTAAATGCCCCCCTAAGATCTTATTTATAATAAGATTTGGATTATTTTATACAGTTTTAATTGTAAAACTTTTAAATCGATTTTTTTAACATTTGCTTCAGATTTGACTACTTTCTAGAATGCGTCCCAATTTCTAGGATCTTTTACCTTAACGCTATTCTAGTCAATGCTTATCTTACCGACGAATCTGTGTCCTTCCGGCCATCGAAAAAATTCTTGAAAGGCTATTCATACCAAACTTTTAAAAATGACTGCAAGAAAACTAAATTATTCATCCTGTTGTAGAGGGACGAGACTCATGTTCATATGGAATGCCGCTGTGGAAGCATTAATTCAATTTCAGGAACCATTTTTATTAGATGGCTAAGTTCCACGACGCAGTACATTAAAAGGTACAAGACGCAAGACAGAGAACAACAACACAAGGCAAGTACACAGAAAAGAAGGGAGAGAGGCATCATAGGAAAAACCCGGATGGCTCTAGTAGCGCCACCTTCCATAAAAAGGAGAAGGCAGTGAATTGTAACCGCTACACTATTCAATATGGCTTTTCGAAAGAAAAATCTGCGCTCTTGCACTTTGTAATATTCTTCCACAGAATATACATACCATTCTTACGTCATGTTATATTATCGCAGCTTTTGATAATATATATTCGTCGGTTTTGTTTCATAAACGTAAAAATTTAAAACTCTATATAAATTTTCAGAAAGCTTCTATTCTATGACACTACAGCAACGATTTTTTTTAAATCTTCAACAAAAAATACTTTTTCAGCAATTCTGTAAGAAAAGCTAACCATTTAGAGTATAATCAACTTCCTTTATCAACCTAAAATAACAACTCCGATATCTTAGGGGCCGTTCAAATATTACGTAAGCATGTTTTTGGTAATTTTTGACTCCCCCTCCCCCCATGTCAGCAAAAATAAGCAAATCGCAAACCCCCCTCTTATAATTACGTAAGCAAACGGCAAGCCCCCCCCCGGTCTTTTTTTGCACAAAACGTATAACAGTAATAATCTAATTTTAAAAATTTTAGGACTTAATTCAAATAAAAAACTCTAACTCGGCTTAAAATGAAATATATATATATATTTAATTTCCTTAAATTTTGTTTAAGAAAATTTCTTAGTTTATCACAATTTTAAAAATTCAAGTTTAATTTTCTTTTGCGAAATTTAATTTAAAAACAAAATTTTTTTTAATTAAATTATTTTTGCAAGTTACAAAAGATTTTCGGAAATAATGTACTTTTAATGTCTTACGTAAGCAACAATTATACTCCCCTCCCCCCTTGTCAGCAAAAATAAGCAAATCGCAAACCCCCTTCCCCCCCCTTAGGTGCTTACGTAATATTTGAACGGACCCTTAATGTTCTTATCCTCTTACGCATAAAGTATCCGAATTGATTAGAATAAAAATAATTTTAATTTTGTGCTAAAAAGTCGGTTCTTTTCGATTGAAAGCGAAAATTCTGCCGTTGGAATTTTTTAAGGCATTTGTATTTCCATATTGCTTACTATTGTTGCAAAAGTCTATCTATGGGTGTATGGTATAAACAGTCCAACACGCAGGATAATGGAGAATGAAGGTTTATTTACAAATATGCAGGAAAACACTTAGCACAGGTACAGGAAACAATAGTTCTTGCACAGATTACCAATGTAAACAGACAACAATTCACAGGTAATGACAGTTCAGCACTTTGTTATCTGACAACACAAACAGTCTGCAAATAACTAGTAACGACAATAACTGCACTTTCAATAGCGCTCAGCTCAACGGCTTTCTAGCTCGCACTGCAGACAAAACTCCAAAGACGTTCGCGCTCCAAGGCGATCCCAGTCGAACAACAACTCCGTCATCCAAGCGCTCTAATTATATTGTTTTCCCCGGCAGGCCGTGACGTCACATGGAATTATCAAGTACATTCGAGCGTATTTACTCTCCTAATGGAAATATCGAGAAGATTCCAGCACCTTTGAGATCCCATATATAAGTTTGTCACCAAAGTCGGGGAACCAGACGTGGCTGCTGCTAGCCATCCCTGTAAAACACTCTTCCCAACCATAAGACTCACATTGCTGGGAAGCGACTTTCCATGTTTGTAATGTTAGCGTTAAAGTATGAAATCCGTTATTCTATAGAATACCTAGTTATTCTATAGAATAACTGATCAAGTCAGTTAAAGTGTTAAATAAACTTTTATTTTACACTTTAACTAGTTATTCTATAGAATAACGGTCCACGCATCGTTAAAGTGTAAAATAGCCGACATGATGCAGCCTGTTTGTTAGTCAGATTGGTTATTTGTATTTTCAGCATCTGAAGCGGGCACCGGATTTTTTTTTATTTTTAAGAAACATCCTACGTCTTCGCTAGTAGCGGGAGCCGGAAAATGTAAGGAATCTGCGTTTTTTAAATACTGACATGAAGTAGGAAAAATTGTGCTCGCGATGCCTGCGGCATCTGAAGTGGGCGCCGGGCAAATTTTTTTAACTTTAAAAACATCCTACGGCTTCGCTAGCAGCGGGAGACGGATCCTAGTAGCTTCGCTAGCTCATTGAATGTAAGGAATCTGCGTTTATAGTGGAATTTGTCCATAACTTTGTTATTAATAGAGATACCGAGACAATTCCTGTATATTCTGGAACCTTCATTTTGTCACCAAGTTCGCCACATTTCTCGCCAAGGTTCCTAAACACTCGCCAAGTTTGTCGCCAAGGTCGAGTGTCATTGACTTCCTTCCAATACGTATTCCTGTAAATCTCTCTTTCCAACTATAAGAATAATATGGCAAGAAAGTGACATTACAGTTTTATGACACTATTATAGTGGTTTTAATTTTCCATCGGTTATGGCTGATATGCAATCAGTGCGAAATTTAGAAAAAAGAGGACTTGTTTTAATGTCATAATGTTTATTTTACACTTTAACGGTCTATCATTAGTTATTCTATAGAATACCTAGTTATTTCATAGAATAACTAGGTATAAGTAACTAGGTAAAGTATGAAATAAATGATTTATTTTACACTTTAACTGACATGATCAGTTAATCTATAGAATAACTAGTTATTCTATAGAATAACTGAATTATACACTTTAACGGTGACAGTAACACTATCTTGATGTTGAAAAGCTGCAGTTTTCAAATATATCAATGTAAAGTAAAAAATGTTTTAAAATTTCAAATGGAATATCTCTAATCTAAGTATAAAAATTGTTGTACATTTTATGAAAGGGATAAAAACAATAAATAATGTTCTCCAAGAAGACATACCTTTTTGTGAACAGCAAATACACCTGGATCGATACCTGTTTCTTCCTGCTCGTCAATCAAATCGTAGGAGAAACTGAAATAACTTGGAAGACCTGGAAACTTGTTCTTATTCGTGGAGTTGCAGAAAACACCAGAAGGTGGCAAGAATACGTTTGTGTCAATAATGCTGGTTTTTAATCGAAAAAAATTGTACGTCTGATCGATTTCCACTTTACCATCGTTATTCATACATGTAATAGATATTGCAGCCAGAGTGGATTTGCAACTATTGCTATTACAGTCTGGCAACTTCACCTCTGGTTCTAGGGTAGACAAAATTCAAATATTAATTATTATTAAGTGAAGCATTCAATAAAAATTGTTACTTAAAACAAATAATATTAATTCGTTGGTCATCTGACAACTGAAATATTTATACACAGCGGTATCCAATTTGTTATAAATGCTAAATAAATATTTTGGGGCAAAACTTAAGATTTTGACGAGGTAAGAAATTAGAATGAAATAAAGAAACGAAAGTTGCATCTGAATTTTAGAAAACGGCAACAAGTTTTAATTTACCTAATTATCGAGGCTTGATAGTATACTGTGGCGCTGCGGTCAAGACTTCAGACAGAGAAGTGAACTGACGAGATCGAGTTGAACGTGACTAAAATTAATTAGCAGTTGTGAAATAATTCAGTTTCAAGTTTCGAATTTTTCCTTGTCCTGTTTTAAATACCGACGTCGCTTTTGTTATGTTAATAAAGATGTTGTTTATCGACGTCGAGTTGGTCATTTGCATAATTAATTAGAAGACCAGTACAAGTGGTGACCCGGACGTGATTGATGGCGTGAAGATGGCAACAAGTTTTAATTTACCTAATTATCGAGGTTGGATAGCATACCATCTAAGGAGGAAACTCGTCTTGTATTAATAAAATGGCGGTTCATGGTTCTCGGCGTAGACAAAAAAAATCTAGCGTTAAAATTTCATTCTGTTCTGATAACTCAATTCTGTAAAATCGTTCTGTTTAGAAAATGTCAGTCAGAAAGTGTGCTTCTGACACAATTCATTATTTTAGCTGGCTAGAAAGAGGCAAACCGGTCAGTTTTATACACAATGATAGCTGTGATATCTGCAAGTATTCTAAGTATATATATTCAGGCTTTGTAGTGCAATTTAAAAGTATTGTGATATTTACAAGCGGGTTACATTAATTCATAGACGGTAACCAAAATCTGTCTTTCCTATGACTATTATTTTTTTAAAGCGGGGTTTAGATATGTGGACTAGACAGTTTTTGATTAAACTTACATCGAAATGCATAGGTTATGAAGCTTAGGATAATTTATAAACTAATAAAATTTACAAAACAGTTCCTCTTTTTGGAGTTTACATATTTATGTCCTTTTCATACATGTGTTCTCTACAGCTTTCCTATTTATTCATCCCTGCACATATTTCTGAGAGTTTTTCTTGTATTTCTACAAGATGCTTTAAAATGGATAGAATAAGAATAAATTTTCAGAGATGATAGTAGCACTAAAACAATATTCACCATCGAATGCATGGTCTGAAAGGAAGCAAGACGCCATTAGAGGTCACATGATAACGAGGCAAAAACAAAAGAATCACTTGCAAATTTTAAAAGCAGGTTTAATTTTACGGAAATAAAATGATTGCTGGAAAAAAAACTGGCAAACAATAAAAATACACGTGGAACATCGATGAAGGACACATTCTCTATGAACTCTTTGGAATAAATTAAGCTTGTTATGGATTTCCTGAGCTGGGGCCGTAAAGCTTGCCACAAATTCCTCTTAAAACTCAAAGGAAGTAAAATACACGAGATTCTCTTGAGCTTACTCAACAGAAAAGAAATAGAACTACGACAATTCGGGGGACCGTGATATCTAAACTACAAGACTGCCTCTCCTCCACTAACCAGGGAATATCAGATCCAGATGTTGCCTCATCATTCATCTAAAATGAGGTAGCACTTTATCATACTGGAACCCCAAACGCTGTCTTTTGAAATGTGCTCCAGCAAATATGAAAGCACCTTCTGCAGAAACAAGTTGCTTGAAAGAAAGCTTGTTGCGGACTTGCCGAGATGGGACCGAAAAGCTTGCCACAAATTCCTCTTAAAACTCAAAGGAAGTCAAATACACGAGATTCTCTTGAGCGTACCCAACAAAAAAGAAATCGAACCACGACAATTAGGGGGATCGTGATTGGGGGGAGTTTTCTCAGTTAAGGTGCTTCAGGAGAAGATATGGTCCTATTAGGTGTCCACCAATTATTCATTTCCAAACATAAATGTATGAGGGTCGCTTATGAGCATATGAATAAATGGGATGCTCCAGTTACTCTCG
>BGPR01035580.1:0-15899 GCA_013235015.1 Araneus ventricosus | reverse complement strand
GTATTTTATATTTTATTTATATTTGTTGTTGTGTTTATATTTTTTTTATTTATATTTTTTGCTGTATTTATATTTTTTGTTGTATTTATATTTTTTGTTGTACTTATATTTTTTGTGGTGTTTTATATTTTATTTATATTTTTTGTTGTGTTTATTTTTTTGTTGTGTTTATATTTTTTGTTGTACTTATATTTTTTGTTGTGTTTATATTTTTTTGTACTTATATATTTCAAGAAATACAAGAAAGAATACAGTAGTGGAGAGTTTTAGATTCTTTCTCTCTCAGTGCTTTTCTACGAAAGTCGGCGCAATAGGATGTATGAATGAGAAACTGCTTTGAAAGTTTCTTAGGGAAAGACCCGTCTTTGTTTCTGTTCGAGGAGGCGCACAAGAGAAAGATGGCATTTTTAAGGCATAGCTGAAAATACGTGACTTTGAGAGAGCTTTCAAGTTGGGAGATTTCCCAAGATCAGATACTTTCGGCGACGAATTCGGTTTCTTCGAGACAATGTCACACAACCTGAAAAGTAAACTCCACTGTCAAAATCGCATTCCCTCGATACAAAGTTATTCTCCTGCATAATAAAAACATGCTAATTTGAAAAATATCCTCAAATATTGGATATTTTTTGCAGAATTTGGGCAAATATTTCGAGGATGATTTTAAATATTTTTGATATTTATGCAATACTTTTAAATTTATTTGATTGAAAATACTATGTTTTAATTGAATAACACATATAAGGCCAAAACTATCTTAACCCGAAGTTTACGTGCGAGTCAAATCTCAACTTATCTTTTTAAAAGAGGGCTTTTTGTGGAATAATGAGAAGCACAGTCGCGAAAAAAGACGAACCCCCAGCATTATTCTGCCATTCTTCATTGTATATTAAAACAAAAGGCACATTTTTTCAGGAAATAACTTCTACTAAATGATTCCATGTCTAAAGATTTATTAAGCGGTCGTCTACATATTTATAATTGCACTATTTTTAAAATTCCCGATGGCAACACCCGTTTTTCAATATGTTTCAAAACTACATCAAAAGTTATGCTCGGATACCAAATTTTATCATTCTATCTCTATTTGTCACGAAATTATAAGCAAATAAAATTTTGAGTCTCTAATGTTAAATTAAAATTTTGAATCTGTATCGATGTCTTGAGATATAATATAGTAATTGACCTAAAATTTTTTCGATGTAATAGTGTGAAGTATTATACACATTCTTCATTCATGCTTTGGACTTTAAAATAATTTTGAACAAAAGGAATATTTTATCAAACTTGATGCTTAACCGCTTAACTTAACAGCCCGAGAATACTCGTGCATCGAATTATCGAAATTTTAGTCTTATAAACTAGAATTGAATCATTAATTAACTTTATAATTTGACACAAAAAATATGTAGGATCCATAAACATCTTAAGTATCCTATGCCTTCTTAGATGAATGAAAACGACAGCCCCTTTCCAAAACAGGAGGGGTCATCTTATTAGATCGCAAAGAAAACTATTCAGTTAAGTGGTTAAAACTTTTTAAGTGGCAGAACCTCCAAATTTTAACAGTAATCGATGAAGAAGGCCATTTTGAAAGCCCATACAGAATTTCAGCTTATTCGGACAAGAAGTTTTGAAGTTACATTAAATTTTCTATTTCCGCTGTAACTATTCACTTAGGGGGGCATCCATATATTTCAAAAAGGTAGCATCTTTCTTTCATTTAGTGTTGTAATACATATTCGATATTTATAACGTTATTTTTCAGGTAATTGTTATTTCATATGAATTTTGTCATTTAAAAAATCCCTTTTTTGACATTTTCTTTTAGATCGAGATAAAAATAATCCCCGTGCGCAAGCCGGAAAGTGAAGGTAGATTCCTTTTGTCAGTAGAAATGAGAAATATTTGCTTTTTTTTTTAGCTAATAACTTCTAAGCCATTGTAGATATAAAAAAACTTTCAGTATAAAAGTTGTTCGTTATGATTCTTCTGTTTCTTCAATCATAACGAAGTTATAGGGAAATGTTAAGTTGGCGGGAGCTTAAAGACAATCAACTAGAAAAAGTAGGATAAACAAATTTAAAGACAATTTAACTTAAACTTTAAGGTATCCGAACACATTCGGAGCACTTTTTTTAAAATTGTGAAATAGAAACACCAAAATATGTTTTTTAGATTCGAAATTAATAAAGATTAATATTAGAGTATGATTTTTGAGTATAAATTATTATAAATTTACAAAAAAAAACTTGAATTTCTGCTGCTTTTTAGAGGATATTCCCCAAAACTTCAAACATGCTAGAGGTCACACTTTTGTAATAATTCAAATAAAACTAATACTAAATTAAACTACATACTATGGACTAGTGCTTGCACTAGAATCTTAACATTCTTTGTATAAATAAAAATTTTAGAGCTAATCGAACAATCATTATAAGATTTTCAGCAAACTTTTAATGTCATTTTTCAGATAAAAGACCATAATTAAAAAAATATTGTTACAATATACATTATTCTAGTACATTCACTAGAGACACATTTGAAGAAAGTGTTCACAAAATTTCAGACAATCGAATGATAATATCTTGAGTTATCATGTTTGAAGTGTAAAAATTATGCATAACATATAGTTTTGAGAAAAATCAAATTTTAGTTTTGCCACGCGCTTAAATTAGTATCTAAACTTTTTTAAAAATTACTAAAAATCTGCACCATATTAACTTGAAAACATGCAGTTTAAAAGAATTTTTGACAGGATTATGTCCTTTAAATGACAACTTCCGGTTAATTAAACCCCCACTTCCGGTTTTCCGTTTATTATAAAACAATTAATATCTCATCTTCTAATTAACGTACCGACAAAAGCAAATACGCTTTAGGAAGGTAAATGAATGAACTATCCAAATCATCAAAAATTAAAAAATGGGAATTTTGGCCGAAAATCAACTTTTCAACGTGTTCGGATACCTTAAACAGTAAAAACAACATTTAAACAATAAAATTTAAACAATGTTTAAGTAGCGCGCAATTGCAGCTGCATACAAAAAGCAGAAAAAAGATGGAAATCAAAATCATTCAAAAAGCAAAAAACTAAGAAAAATACTCTAAGAGAATCGAATTAAACAAACAAGGAATCCATTCTAGTCCACTTTGTCAAGGGCTAAGGACTAAATTTGAAATAGATTCAAAATATTTGTAAAATTTTTCTGTAAGAAGCTTGCATTACGCCAAAAATAGCTTCTCTTAGCCCGAAATTTCCCAACAAAAGACAAAGGAGATCAGTACCATCTAATAAGCATTATTTTTTTGAAAAAAGGAAAACCAAACACAATCATAAAAACGCTAATAAGACTGAAATAAAAAATATTAACCATCGGGCTGAATAACAACCTTCATAAAAATAAACTTACTCCACGTTTAGAAGAGAGATAAAATGTCCTCACTTTTATTACAAACCAACACGAACTTCCCGCCTAAATAAGTAATTCCCCTTTTTTTTCTTTGTAAAGAAAGACTAGAACCATGGTGCCATCTGTATTCGAAAAATGAAAAGAAAAACAAAACAGGAGGAGAAACAGGAAGGATAGGGAATCAAATCATTTAGATAAATTAATAAAAAAGTGGGGGTGTTGAAAATCGCTTCTGTTCTAAATCTGTTCTGCCTTCAGATTTCTGATGAATATATATAATTTGAATGCGAAATCCTGTAATTCCACAAGGTAACGGAAAACGTAAGAAGAGTCTGTGGAAAGTTAAAAATCATTGTTTTAACCAATGAACACATTTTTTACTCCTTATGAAAGTTATTGCCTTGATTCTGGAACATCTGCAAAAGATGAACTTCCGACATCATTAGCTTAGTACCTCAAAATGGCTATGGGTACAATTTGCAGTATAATTCTCAGGTTTAGTTTCTTAAATGTGAACATTACTTTTTTAGCTTCTACCTTTGCATGATAAATATATTAGGCAATGTATATAATTTTCTTCACGTCGCAAGCTGAAGATAAAAATTCATTTTTTCAAGCGCTCCCTGGTATTTTCCTCCAACTCTATCACAGAATACTTTCTTCATGATCAGAATAAGACTACAATAAAAGGAGTTCTTGTCATTTCCGAATTGATCTCTAGAACTCCAAAGACTTTTGCAAAGTACTTTTGGCTCTAACAGAGATTCTTATCCAGTTTCTCAAAAATTTCGTGCCGCACATGCCACGTTCTCAGCCGGAGCAGGGACAAACGCTTTTATGCGACCATATCGCCCTTTTTAAACTAAATCAAATCTACTCGGAAATCCTCCATTTTTACCTGCACAAAAATTCTGAAAGCAGAAAATACATTTTACAGTTTAATGGTAATTGTGGCTATCAACGAGATGGAAAATTTATTGCTACGCACAGACATCTTGACTATTAAACATCTATTGTCAATCATTTTAAAAGTCTAGAGATATGCACGAGGAAAATCTTATAGTCATCAATTGCCATTTGATTGCTAGCCATTTCTGGCTATTAAAGTGTTTCTGTCCGACGTACATTTGATGAATATCAAAACACATAGCATTACACCACCTGCATCCCCGTGTTTAGAGCCACTTGGCTCCTTTCCGGTTTGTATTGATGGAGGTGAATTTAATTTTTTATGAAAGGACAAAAGCAAATAATAATGAAAAAATAAACATGCACTGGACGGGGGGGGGACAATACAAAAAACAAAAAAAAATGGGGAAAAATAAAAATACGTAGAGGAGGAAAAAAGAAGAGTCATAAGTATCCGGAAGTGTGTGCCAGTCTGGGTGGATGCGTACTCAATGAATATCCTCTACACTGAGATTCTTCTCATCACATATGAAACGCATTAGGAGTCGAAGTCGGGTTCTTGATAAGTTGTTCAACCACTGTAATTTAAGTGACATTGTTGGAGTTTGGAAATGCCGGAGAGGGTAAACCGACATTTTGTGGCATAGTGCATTGGATCTCCTTTCTTTCCGCACGAGCACTTGCCATGTCTTCGAAGATTGAAGCGATGAAGGTATGAAGGGAAAGGCCCGTGTCTTGTAACGAACATTATCTCTTCTCTATTCTGTCCTACTGGCTTGCTTCAGACCCTAGGCACTATATCGTGTGTACTGAGGCCAGTTTTTCCGTTATCCCATTTGTCTTGCCAGATGCTTAAAGCAGCTGGCCTTATCTCAGATTTCAAGTAGGAAAGTGGCTTAAGGAGAAAGAAAGGGTCGCCTTTTGTGATGGCTTCTTTGGCTAATTGGTCTGCGCATTCATTGCCTAAATAACCGACGTGGGCTTTGAGCCATCTCAGGTGAATGTGTTATGGGAGAGCAAAAGGGTTTGAATCTCTCGGACCATACTATGGCGGGATATAGGGTTAAATATGACCAACAAACTAATATTAAAACACAGAAAGAGTGTAATTTCCACGTAGTCAATATATTGAAAAGACCGGGATTGACTGTATCAATCTAAACCTAGCAGACAATTCCATAACTCCCTCTATTAGAATTTTTTTTTTTACTCTAAGTAATAAGTTTTTAGTTTTTACCTCTTAAAATTTTCTGTGAGTAATGTGATCATTCCTTTTAAATTCCATCAACCCAATGCCGTTTATTTAAGTTTTACAGAACCGTAATTTCTGTATGTATAATCATTTGTCACAGTCATTTTGAATATCTTATTCGTGCATTTTTGTGAAAAATTTACTTTTATTCATAATTTATCTACAACAAATCAACAGCTTTCTGATGCTTCTTCCTTATACGAATATCTATGTGAAAAAGTAACGTGCTTTTAATAACGAAATTTTTCTATCTAAAACTAATGCATTCATCATGTCAAACTAAAGGCAGGTCTCAAGATTTTAAAAGCACTTTACTGTTCGAAATCTAAACCTCCATTCTCTAATTCAATCATTTTTTACAAGGGTTGCATAAAACTGCCGTAGAAGAAGCAATTTTTTCTTTATCTTTAGTTCCATTCGAACATCCTTCCTCACTCCCATTTTAACGTTATTGTTTCGGTGAATACATAAGGCAGAGCGTTGCACATAGCAAAATAAATTGGAAATATTCTATATTAATTGCATATGAATGCAATGGTACTTTGGATTTTCATACTCAAGATTTTTCTTCATTGGCTCTTATAGCGAGTCAATATTTTAATTCTGCTTTATGTTATAACTCGCCTTCTGACTTCTGTAAGAATAACTGTAGTGCAAAATGTTAAGAATATTCTCCTTCCATCGATGTTGCACGATGTTTTAACAGGGTTCCTATTTTCCAGGTCTTTCCTTCCAGGCATCCTCAACAGATGGCGCTGCTGTTGCCTTCCCCCGAGGTGATCACTTTCCAGCCGGCCTGCATAAAAACCAATCCCACTATAGACGCCTATGGGGAATGTTTTCGATGCCAATATTTGGCGATATTTCGCTTTTTTGGCGAGAAATGCTTTGTAAATTTTTCTATTTCGAAGACGACCGAGGTCGCAATCTGTTATAAGGATGTAAACATTTCTACTTCACAGTTTTTTTTGTGTGTTTGTATGCGACATAAAGTAGAATGAATTCCTTTTTGAGTGTCTTAAAGTTGAAAATAATTTGTTATTAGTTGTTAATTGTAAATAAAGATGGAGGGTTTTCAAAACACGATGAAGAAAAAATCAGTTTCGCGCCATTCAAAGTAAACACTGAAACCCTAGCGGGCACAATGATCAACTTGGCGTGGTAAAAGACATTCCCATAAGCACCTATAGTGGGATCGGTTTTTATGCAGCCGGCCTTGCGTAAAGCCGCCATTACTGCCTCGGCAGTCTCGAGCAGGGTTGCCATATTGGCCTTTTTAAGGCCAAATTCTGGAAATTTGGCCTTTTTTCAAAGCTTTTGGCCTTAGGAATTTTCATTTGGCCTTAAATTCATTTTTGGCCTTTTATTGACTTTATTTTTGTTTATGACTTTTAGAACGATTCTTAATATATAATTGTACTATTTTTCAATAAACTTTTGATATGACTCTTTTCAAATGGCGTACAGTGAGCTGTCAAACGAAGTAGTTCCAGAATAAGAAAGGTTTTTGTCCCCTTTCTTCAAACTGTTTTAGTCAGAATGCCTCTAGAAGAAGCTATGCTTGTCTCTGTACAGCATATAAGAACCATCTTCTTTGTTTTTATTTGTTTCTTTTCAAGGTCGAATTCTTTTACAAAAACTTCAACACAAAAGCGTGAAATATTAATATTATTATTATAAGTTGAGAGAGTGTGTATCGCATTACAGATATTTTATTATAATCACACTGAAAATTATATATTAACAGGGATTTATATATTTCTCGAATATTTCAATCTGCACCGGCAAGAACAGAATTTCTTCTTCTTTTTTTCTGCAAAGCCGTGCATGTAGATGTTTTTAAAAAAAATCTTTAAATTTTAGTTTAATAAAAGAGTATTATACATATGCAAATCTAGTGGGATTCCTTTTAATTAAGGGATCTTTTCTTATAACAAATAAGGGGCAATTCTAATAAGACATTTTCTTATAACAAATAAGGGAGAAATGAGTGCAATTATCAAATTTGGCATTTTTTGGCCTTATTTTAACGACGGTTTGGCCTTATTTTAACGACGGCTTGGCCTTATTTTAACGACGGCTTGGCCTTATTTTTCTATTTTGATCTGGCAACCTTGGACTCGAGCGACAAGAAAACAACGACGCAAGCCTCTCATATAGTTTTTCCTGGCGTTGATCGCCATTGGGAGAAATCCTGAACGAACGGAATGTTTATGAGAGTTATCCTATCACATTCATACGACTTGATATGTTGAATGACACGCTGTCAATATGATTTTGATGCAGTTAATGTTGCATATAATGTATATAGCCGTCAATACAGATCTTTAATCAAGAAGGCTGTGTCTTCATTTAAGTCTAACGACACGTGGTGAAGGTTAGGGCTACGATATTAAATAATTAAGTAGGAGTCAGATAAACTTAACAACATGTTAGCCCTCTCCTTCAATGTATTATATCCCATTGTGTAGAATAGTTTGAATAATTAAAAGAAATGAGAAGTAAATGTAAAGTAAACAATATGAGATCGCTTAGATAACAAGTTTTGCATTAGAGTATATAAAACGAGTAAAACCAATATATTTTAGCTCAGAAATAATTATTTTACTACGCGCTAACCCTAAGCGGATATCTGAAGCACTATACATTATTATTATCCTATAAGCGATTTTATTTTGCTGGTTTATACTTATACAAATACCAGTGCCAATTTTTTTTTAAAACTATTCCCATTTATATAAAATGCGGAGCCTAAATTAAAATATAATAAAATAGTAGAATAATTGAATGACAGTAACAAAAATAATCGTATGTTTGTAAGTGCATGAGGCTGCTTTCAGCCAAATATTCTGGAAGCAACATCAATTCATGAATGTTATATCAAAACTGCAGAGAAGTGCAAATATTCTTTTCTTCTTAATCTCGAAAACAGCGCTGGAGAGGAAACAAATTTTTGTTTACCTTTTGACATTCTTCCATTCGAAAGGATACCACTTTTTAAAATCAGACTCATAACAAATGTTTAAAGTCTTCCGCCTTATTCTAGACTGAAACCTTTCCTATTTGTAAGAATGAAGCTCTGCTTGCACATATGGTATTTCTTTGTGAGGATCTTGCAAAAAATATACGGCATAAATGTTTTCTGTTCCCTGAAATTTGTCGAAAGTTATTTGTTTTGCTTCGAGCTAACAAAAAAGAGAATGAGATTTCTTTTTGCTAAAAAATTGCAATTGAAATAAATATTTTCCAGTGGAGGCTCGTGACCTTGGAAAGGAGGAGGGCTGGAAAAAATGTTTATCAAGAGAATACAATTTTAAAAGCTGCCAAGTAGGACGAACTTTTTAATTCCAAATCCGAATGTGAAATTTCCTGCCTTTCAAACAAAGTAAATAACCAGCATATGACATTTTCTATTAGTTTTACTGATAAAAATTAGAGTGAATGTTTATGTGACGATTCCTCTGAAGAAAAATATTAATAATAATAATAATCGGAGCTCCACATATACACTTCCCTCCTTGTCCAGTTCACTCGATAACACTCTTTCAAAAATGAATATCAAATAACTCATATACAGAAAATTAATTTTAAGCTAAAACATATTAAATACATTTTTTACTGAAATACTTTAAAAATTTGAAAGTTTTAGAATAGTATTATTTGCTTGAATCTATCGTCGCAACACGAATCGAAACTCATAAACAGCCAATGAGATTGCAACATGTGTGAGAGTGAGGGAAAAAAGAAAAAATATATTAAAAAGAGCATCTTTCTTTCGTTGAGTTGGCTCCGTGCCAGCCAGAGCTGTGTTGACTTTCAGCCCATAGCCCGTCTAAGCTAAAGGAAGAAAGAGTTGCTTTATCACTCCGGATTTTCTGCTCAGTGAAGGGATTTCGGAGAGGGGGCAGATTATTTTACAGCTCAGACCTGCGTCTTTATTTGTTTAGATTCAATGTACGCTTTTTTCAAATTTTTATTACTTTTTTCATTTTTGTAAGTGATTGAACTCACTTTTTGTAAGTGATTTTGTAAGTGAGTGAAAATGGAAAAGTAAACAAATGAGATTCAAAACGAAAAATACAAGTTTAAAAAATAATTTCAGGGGATGCTGCAGCTCCGCAGTCCTAATGGACGAGCTGCCACTGGTATTTTCTCTTGTATTTTTTTCAAATCGTAAATGGAATATAAAACTTCTCAAGCTTTTGTTTGGAGAAAAGAAATTATTATGACTATCCAGAAAACATCTTTCTGGGTACCTTGCTCATTTATAGAGTATTTTCCCTCAATAAAAACTCCGAGAATATATATCATCAGTATACGAGAAAGAAATAATGAAGCGAAATAAAATATAAATATATTCAACTCTAGGTGTTCATTTCTCCTATTTCAGTAGAATCAAGATAGTTCAGAACTATTTTAGCAATATTAATTATCAAAACTGCGAGTGTCGGTTTTGCTGCATAGATATAAAAATATTTTATTCAAGCCCATAAAGATCGGATATATATTAAATCTGCGGCATTCATACTTATTAAGAAAACAATGCCCAAAAGATAAGCCTCCTCAAAAAATCACAAACATCAGTTTTTATAATTTTTCCGGATGAGTCACTTTAATTGATTCTCGCGTTTATTTTTACAAAAACTTTGCAATTTTACTTTTGCAATTACTTTTCTACAATAACGGTTTGAGAAGAAGAAAACCACTTGGAATACCGAAAGTAATTTACCACATTGGCATAAAATTAAGCATTTTCAAACACAGAATTCGTACTTACGCTTGGCCATAATTATATCCAATTTAATTCTTTGCAAACTGAATGTCAATCAGATGCTTAAGGTAAACATCTACCTTTACGGTTACACAATTTTTAGATGTTTTATGTATTTTTGTGGATATTGGCTAAATTTGACAACTAAATTCTCCACGTTAGTGTCTTTCTCTGTGGGAATTTCTTGGAGTTCGAATTTACTCACAAATATCAAAACAATTAATGTTAGAATACCATGAAATAGTTTCACCACCATAGCTCAAAGGATTTTGCAGGGCTCCATCCTTCTGCCTTTAAAATCACTGGACAAGAGATTGTTGCAAAAATGTAATGTCGCTTCCCTGCCTAACTAGTCTTATGTTTGGGAAGAGAGTTTTACAGGGGTGCCGGACCTGGGCACCTGACCTTGGTGACCATTTTGGCGACAAATGTAGCGCCCTTGGCGGCAAATCGATGATTCCAGAAAATGCGACCCTTTTCTCGATATCTCTATTAGGAAAGACGCTTGAACGTACGAGAAAACTCCATGTGACGTCACGGCCTGTCGGGGAGGGTATTTAATGGCTGCTCTTGGATCAGAGAGGGGTGTTGATCCACTGGAACGACTTTGGAGTTTTGTCTGCAGTGCGAGCTAGAAAGCCGGTGAGCTGAGCGCTATTGAAAGTGCTGTTATTGTCGTTATTAGTGATTTGCTGACTGCTTGTGTTGCTAAATCTCAAAGTGCTGAAATGTCATTACCTGTGAATTGCTGTCTGTTTACGCTGCTAATCTGTGCAAGATCTATTGTTTCCTGTTACCTGTGCAACGTGTTTCCCTGTACGTTTGTGAATAAACCTTCATTCTCCGTTATCCTGCGTGTTGGACTGTTTACACCATACACCCACAGAAAGATTTTTGTAACAATATATCTTAGCATTCATCCATTTTTTCTCTATTCTGGGCATAGGGTAAGTTTATCCTTATGATGGCTGCTATTAACAGCCAGAAGGCTAATATTTTTAAATCAATCTTGTTAGCGTTTTTATGTTTGTGTTTGGTTTTCCTCTTTCTTTTAAAATAATGCTTTTTAGATGTACAAATCTCCTTTATCTTTTGTTTGGGAAATTTCGGGCTAGGAGAAGCTATATTTGGCGTATTGCAAGCTCCTTACAAAAAAATCTCCCAATTATTTTGAATCCATTTCGAATTAAGTCCTTAGCCCTTGAAAAAATAGACTAGAATGGATTCCATGTTTGTTTTATTCGATTCTCTCTGAGTTTATCTTTGTTTTTTGGTTTTCTTGGAATGATATTGATTTCCATTGCTCCTTGTTTTTTTGTTTACAGCTACAATTGCGCGCTACTTAAACATTGTTTAAATTTTATTTTCTAAATTTTATTGTTTAAAATTTATTTGTTGTTTTTGTTTAAAGTTTAAGCTAAATTTAATTTTTTTAAAATTTATTCGACTTTTTTCTAGATGACTCTTTTTAAACATCCAAATTTAATATGTTGGTCTTTCACCTTATGCTTGTTTCATGTTGCTGAAAGTAAGTTCGTACATCTGATATCGTTTTCCAATTTGCCTGTTTCGTTATTGGGACTCAATTTCCCATGCCGGTTCTAATTCCATCCCTTTTCCATTGACTCTTAAGGAATTTCACCCAAATTCAATGCATATCGGAACTTTAAGTAATTAATATGAAATACATTGTGTGTTGTTTTAACGCTTAGGGTTTGTTTCCGAATTTCTCATTTGTTTTTCATGCCATCGATGTGTTGGATTAGTGTTTACTTTTTCTTTCCGAATGTATCGTTCTTCTTTCGAGTCATCATCACTGCTCTGTAGTTTTTTGTTATTCTGAAGGTACACCTACACGACTCGGAATCACTTGCACATACTTAGTGATTCAAAACTGGAGGAACAAACTTCTAGGGTGGGTTGGGGTACACCTAGACGACTCGGAATCACCTGCATATACTGGGTGATTCAAAACTGGAGGAACAAACTTCTAGGAGGGGTGGGGTACACCTACACGACTCGGAATCACATAGCAATGCAGGGTCGGAAATGCAATCCTAACGAGATAGGGAGGTTGGCGCAGAAAAACCATCGACAGCCATCCGATGAGGTATTAAGATGGAAAATAGGAATTCATCGTGATCGCGAATTGATATTTAAAGATCATAAACGTAAAATAAGTTATGACTTTCCTGATAATGATGTTAACCGAAGTGTTCTGGCTACGTGTCTGATTCTTTCTATCTACAGTTTTACACGTTTTAGGGTTTGTCATTATTGGCTTGTCATTCCCGCATCTTTTTTTTATCCTCCAGCTTATCACAGGAAGTAGGGATTTTTGAAATGGAAGACGCCGGGCGTATTTCAAGACGTCCGAGATTCCATGCGGTGCCCACGTTGCGAAACTTCGGGCAACTTCATTATTAGAAAAGTCAAGACTTATTTTACGCTTATGGTCTTTAAATGTCAATTTGCGATCATGATGAATTCCTGTTGTCCATCCTAACACCTCTGGAGGGTAGCTTTTGACGGTTTTCCTGCGAGAGCCCCTAACAAGTGCCCTATCTCGTTAGGATTGCATTTCCGACCTTGCATTGTTATGTGATTCCGAATCGTCTAGGTGTACCCCAATCCTCCTAGAAATTTATTCCTCCAGTTTTGAATCACCCTATAGAGTTTATATGTAATTGAAGGTCGCAAAATTTAATACGTTAAGAAATTTTATTCTAGCCAGTATTGCTCTATATTGGTAAGAAAAAAGTGTGTAAATGAACGTTTATCATCTTGAATTCATCTCAGTGCATTTTTAGAACCGTTTAGCTATTCAAATTTAATAACTTTTCAGAATATTAATGAATACTACGGATAAAACAAAAGAGCACATAAAAAATATATCTTAATAAAATGTTAATTTATCTTTACCTACAATTGCTTTTATTAAGTTTAAATTCTAAAATACTTAAAATATTATTAAATTAATTTTTGAAGTTCTGTTTTTTAGCTTGTGTTTAGGGGCAAACTCCTGAGGTAATCTAAAGTTAGTTTTAGAGTTTGAAGTAACAAATTTTGAAATGTTTTAAGTTCTTAGACGTAGCAATTTCTTCTTATTCTAATTTTTTTTATTAAAGGATAAAATATTTTTAAATATTTCCTTTTAGTTTAAAAATACTCCTTAATTTTTGAAACCCAGTGCCCATCAAAGGATGGCACTCAGGTATACTTGAAACCAAGCAGCACTTATCAGGTATTCAAAATTTTGTGTTCAAAAAATACATCCGCAAGTGTGTACTGCACTCAGGTATAATTGATATTTCTGAATACTAATGATATTGAACTGATTGTTTTCTAGAAGTTGCCCTATATACCTGGCTTTAAAGTTGTGAAAGAAAAATTACGCTATGTATCGTGCATGTGCAGTAAAACATTATTTGCTAAAAATGCTTATATTTCCTGTAATATTCTAATATTTTTTTCCAAATTGTTACAAAATGCTTCTCTAATATATTGTCATTTTGTATGTAAGTTTCGCATAGTATAACAGAAAACTCTGCATTTTAAAAGCAGAAAAAAGGCGGAAAAATTTGGGATTTTTTAAGCAAACCTTTATATCTTCCCAAATATATGTGTTGAGTTTGTAAAAATTCCTGTAAATATTATGTACATTAAACATAACCATTTCTGAGAGTTTCATCTTGTTATCAGTATTCTGTGAAGCGGTGTGGGCCAAACACTGTTTCGTCTTCATGAGTTTGTAGACGGTCCCCTAATTGCCCTCAGGACCGAATCTTCAATGTAAAATGTGAGTTACAGTCTATTCTTTACATGGTCGAAGTTTAATGGCAGTCAGTTAAACCTTTCCGGAGACATTCTAAAAAATGTGAAAATCTGAAAGTGTCCGGATACTTTTGGCCATATAGTGTACATCCGCAAGTGTGTACCGGTCTAAAAGTCTCAGCTTTGGTATAAAATATAACAAATTTCTAATTCAAAAGTCCTAGTGTTCGGTACCTTTCTTTACTGCTTTTTAGTCTTAAGTGCTGGAACGGCAACAGTAAGCTATGTAAGTAACAGTATTGCACGCGGAGCCATATTTTATTCATGCATCACAACGAAAACAAATATTTAGCATCAACAATAAATTTTTACAAACATAATCCAATTTCTTTTATATAAACTTTTATTTTAAGTGCTATAAAACATGCAATACAGAAAAGGCAATAAAGTCACACCCAGTTTTGAAATTTTTCTTCCGCTGAAATCAGAGCTACATAGTCATCATAAAAGAGCGCGTATATCCAAGTTTCAGAGATCTTCAAGTCAATGTTTGTCCCAGTCACTATGGACGTTCTGCGCCGTAGAATAGTTTCTTTTAGATTTTAACTAAACTTAGAGAAAGTTTGTTCCTCATTTTATGCTTTTTGTGAATACCTTCCGAAAATGTTACCGCACAAATTTGATTTTTGTAGCATCTTAAAATGAGAAAACTGGTCTTACAAAATGGATATTTTTCAATTTTATTCTCAATTTTTAACAGCTCTTTTTCTTTTATTTGGAATTCAAAGCCAATGTGACTTACCATAAAAAAATGTTCAAACGCCTGCAACTGAAAGATCAGTATAAAAGCGTCAAATTATAATAAAATTGAAAAAAAAATTATTTTCAGAAAAATGAACTTTTACAAGAAGCTACAAAAAAATTATTTTTTTAATTTTTTTTTAAAAAAATCAAGATCATATAAACTTTATCTGATAAAATAAATTTTGTGCAAAATTATTCCTTTTTTTAAATTTTGTTTTGATGATGATGTTGTTTATATGCTGAGTTCATTTCAAATCAAAGTTTATTTGTATTTCTTTCTATAATGTCAGTAAAAATAAAACTGAAAATTTTAAAATAAACCTGCATTTATTTATTGTTTGCATAGAAATATTAATTTATTCGCAATGAAACTGAAAATCATAAACTGTAACATATATTTCAAAAAGATCATTTTTCTTATATAAATTCCTTGCATGTTCGTTATCTAATTCAAATTTTACTTACCGTCAATAAAAAAATTATAATTATGACCCTCTTTTCATGAAAAAGAAGCTTTAACGGCCTAACAGTCAAATTGTTAAAGAATACATTCCATTACATTATAAAGGGTACATAATAAGTATAAGAGTAATAAATATTATAAATACTTGAAAGATAACATATTATTAAGAAGTCAATTTTTAAATATTATAAGTCATTTAAACCAATATGTTCATTCTCTAATTTAAGAATTTCGAAGAATAATTTATTCCATCCGTTTTATATTAAAATATGAGTGTCAATTGATTGGTTGCGAAAGTATTTAAAAAAGCATTATCTTGCAGTATCAAGATAAAATTTCCATTTCAAATTCAATTTAATGATTCGAAACAATATTTTTTTCAATCTCTTTAAGTTATTGAAAAAACAGGCTATGAAACGATCTATCGTAAAGATTTATAAATTCATAGAATCCACCATTTTGAAAAAAAACGGAAGAATTTTAATTCCTTGCAATAAAGATAATTTCTACAAT
>BGPR01035579.1:4411-15899 GCA_013235015.1 Araneus ventricosus | reverse complement strand
ACCCTAATATGGGAGGAAGGGGATGAAAAAGGATAATTGTATTGTTGGCCACTTGCGAAACCTGGGCTGCGGCGAGAACGGCCCAAGCCACCACCAAACTCGTTGGGATGAAAGTTTGGTTTTCGCTTCTCAATGCGTTGTGTGAATTTTGATGTTTTGAGGGCTGTGTTTTGAGCAGCCCCGTCTTGTGTATCTCCTATTTATTGATTCATTTACTGTCTTCTTTCCTCATGGTTTTTTTCCCCTTTCTGTTGTTCATCGAGCTACAGAGTGTGGAAAAGTTACCAAATCTGATAAAAAATCACCCGAAAAAACAAGCTTTCAAATTAATTTCAGCGGTGCTGAAGCTCTACAGCCCTTATGGTTGAGCCACCATTGGCTTCTTTATAATTTTTTACAGTTGGTGGAAGAAGATTCCACAATATCTGACACGCTATCCTTTCAATGTTGCCTGCATACGTTGATGAAAATTATATTTATCCGATAAACCGAAATCTTCGCGACTCTTTGTAATTTTCGACATTTTACAACCATTCTTTGATGTCTCCGACGTGATAGTTAAGTCAAGTTGCCAGTATTCCCAACAAATTCCCAGAGACACCTGGACATGGTAGAAAAGTGAAGATTCGATCATCAGCAAAAACGTGCTTGGCAGAAGCCATGTCAGTTAGTATGATGCCCTGCGGTCTAGCCCAACCCGATTTCACATGTTTTTATCACTAAATATCATTGAACAATACTTCGGCTCTTAGGACATATAGTTTGTTGTACACAAATTCCTATGCGACTTATTGCTTCTTTTCAATGATGTTGTTTCCCAATTTACAATCAACGATACTACCAGTTTTTAAAAAGCATCTACGTCCTTCGACACCGACAGTACTGATGATCTCTGAACTTGGCGCATAGTCATTCGTTGGTTCTCTATAGTCTTTGGATCCTCTGATCATCATGTTTATTTATTTTGCCACAACTGGCGCACTAGATTTGTGATCCGCTACTTGCTTCTATCAATCAAAACTCGATAAAAAGATTTCTTTGAGCGATTCAAGCTTGATGAAATTTATGAAACGAGCTTAGGTTTGGCTTTCAGCTTCCATATTCTAATAAACTCGTCCTTAATTTCTGCGGATAAATGGAGTAATAAATGGAGGCGGTTTTTCAAAAAAAAACAAAAAAAACCGGTTATCTTTTGCTTATTTTTAAAAAATCAATGTTTGTGGACAGAATTTTTTATTAATAATAACATAGAATAAGTAAGTATTAACACAATAATTAATTAATGTTATAAGTAATGATTATAAATAAGTAATTAATACAACATGTAATAATAATAAATGAGTAATTATTGCAATAAGTAAGTATTATAGACAAATTTTTTATTAACAATGTTTTCAGGAGAAATGAATTCATTGACAAATATTTATCATCTAATATGCTCATAAAGATTCTTTCAGTGATGTGTCGATCCGTGAGTCGACAGCTCTCATCGGAAACAACATCATTCAACGTAAATACTAATCTTTCGGACGCCACAGAACTTCCGACTATTTTTTGGCTACAAAAAACAGACGTCGTTTTCAGACAAATTTTTTTATTAGTATTGTTTTTGCAGGAAAACAATCCATTGGAGAATATTTATCTATTCATTAATATTCTTTCAGTAATCCGTCAACCAACAGACGCCTCGAGGAAGTGGTTGTCTGTGATTGGCCCAAGATGATAAAATTCAAAGCTTTATAACTTGGCCAATTTTAGTATATTCGAACCTAAAATCGAGCTTATCTTCCGACCACGTTTTTGGATTTAAAAAAAATAACCGGTTTAATCCGCGGCAAAAAATAACCGAAAAAAAAAACGGTTAACCGAAACAAATTCGTCTTAAACCGGCAGGTTTTTCCCATCCCTAATATTGAGTACGAAATGTTATTCTGTAGACAATTTAATAAGTTGATTGCCGCGTCACTTGTATTCGGGTGACTCTGATATTCGGACTAATTAAATGACCCTTCTATCTAATTAAATGACCCTTTCTCTGCTATCGCTTAACTACGGTAAAGAAGGGAACATTTCATTAGATAGTAGGTGGGAATCAAAAGCGTGAGTAAAAGTGCGTGCTCGGCAGCCAACATCTTAAATGCATGAAGTCTGTTACATCATTCGTTTTAAGTTTAATATAATTCCTTTTTATTAATATAATATCTTTTTTCTAATAATATAACATCCTTTTAAATTTTTCCTCCTACAACTATTTTCATCAACTTTCCTCAACAAATGTAAGTCTCCTTTAATTCATTTCTTATTGAATTAAAATTTTCAAAGGGGCAGTTCAAATATTATGTAAGCACCTAAGGGGGGAGGGGGTTTGCAATTTGCTTATTTTTGCTGACAAGGGGAAAGAGGGGGCATGAGTGATGCTTACGTAAGACATTAAAATCACTTTATTTCCGAAAATCTCTTGCGACTTGCAAAAATAATTTAATTAAAAAGAATTAAATTTGAAAAAAAAATTAAATTTGGCAAAAGAAAATTAAACTTGAAAAAAAATTTAAATGATGTTCTGAGGTCAAGTATTTTAACCACATGGGGTATGAGTGATGCTTACGTAAGACATTAAAATCAATTTATTTCCGAAAATCTCTTGCGACTTGCAAAAATAATTTAATTAAAAAGAATTAAATTTAAAAAATTAAATTTGGCAAAAGAAAATTAAACTTGAAAAAAAATTTCAATGATGTTCTGAGGTCAAGCATTTTAACCACACAAGAAAAGCATAAAAGATAGATAGGATGAATGCTCATTGAACACAATGGATAATAGTATCTTTTCTTTATAATAGCTGGAGGTAACAGCTTATAATAATATTTGATGCATCAGGCTTATTTCTGAGAACTTGCTACTGAGCTTACATATTGACCCCTTTCATTCCACTGATGAGACTGGAATGAAAGGTGTCAATATGTAGTATTGTGACAATACGAGTTTCCAAACAAGCACAAATAAACATGTTACAACAAACTTGAAACTCATTGAATATTTCGTGTATAAAAAAATATATATTCTTAGTAGAGAGGTTTGAAGTTACATCTTCTTAGTATGTACCAGGGTTGCCAGATAAAAATAGCAAAATAAGGCCAAACCGTCTTTAAAATAAGGCCAAAAAAGGCCAAATTTGAAAATTTCATTAAAGCGCACATTTCCCCTTTATTTTGTTATAAGCAGGGATGAGATTCTTCCGCTTTTTTGTTATTTTGGAGAAATTTCGCTTTTTTTTTTCTTCCCCGCCGCAAAAATTTGCTTTTTCTTCCGAAAATTCCGCTTTTGCACAAAGAAAGGAAACCTTTCTTTCTTCCATTTTTTGAAAGAAAATTCTGGTAATAGTTCATAATAGTTAAATATTCTTTTTCTTATACGTACTTAATTCTAAATAATTAAGTTATTAATTATTATAGCGCAATATTTTCATCATGTTGCATGTTCTGATGTTTTATTTCTTAAAACATCCTTCGCGTATAAATAATGGTATAAATTTTTTGCTCGCGTATGATTTCTGTCTTTTTGCTTTTTTGCCAATCTCATCCCTGTATAAGAAAATGACTATCCTTCATGAAAAAGAATCCCACTAGATTGACATATGTATAATAATGCTCTATTAAACTAAAATTCAAGTGGTTTTTTTAAAACATCTACATGCGCGACTTGCAAAAGAAAATGAAGAAAGAAAGAAAAAGGAATTCTGTTCCTATTGGTCCAGAATAAAATGTTCGAGTGAAATATATCAACTCTTGTTAACAACAACGTTCTCTATTATTTTCCATTATTCTAAAGTTTATTAGAAAAATAGTTAAATTATATATTAAGAATCGTTCTAAAAGTCATAAGGAAAAAATAAAGCCAAATTAAGGCCAAAAATGAATTTAAGGCCAAATGAAAATTCCTAAGGCCAAGGTCTTTATAAAAAGGCCAAATTTCTAAAATTTGGCCTTAAAAAGGCCAATATGGCAACCCCGGTATGTACTGAAAAAACAATCTCATTGAAAGCGGAAATAAGATAAAATAACGAATATTCTCAAATCGTAAATACTTCGTAGACATTAAGTCTGCTAATCACTTGACGTTTCCCCCCCCCTTGGGTTCTCATAGTTTTTTTTTAACAATAATAGTTCATTTTTACTTTTGTCGTATACAAAGAGAAAGTATTGTAATCGTCAAAAAATTCGAACTCGAGATTTTGACGAATCTCCGCGTTTTAGACCTTTCTGAGTCCGAAACACACAATTTTGGAATTATGTCTGTCTGTCGGTGTCTATGAACATGATAACTAAAAAACTTTTAAAGCTACATTGATGAAATTTGGTATATGGTCTTTAAATATAATTTGTAGGTTTCTATCAAATTTTGGACAAAATCCGCCCACGGCAAGTCTGTCTGTATGTTCGTGTTTATGTGAACGCGATAACTCACAAACTTAAATAGCTACGTGGACAAACTTTGGTACACATTTTTATTATCAAGAATGAAGATTTGTATCAAATTTTGGACTTAATCCGTCAAAGGGGTGACTGTCTGTCTGTCTGTAAAATCGCATACTTTTGAACGCAATAACTTCTTTAAAAAATACTTTGATAAATAAAATTTTGTATGCAGCCTTCTTACCATAATGGTAGATTTGTGTCCAATTTTTGGGTCAATCCGTTGAAAAAAGGCGTTAAAATTGCAAATTTCGTTTTCTTTATCTTGCATTAAGCCCTAATGGTAATCACGACAGCTTCTAATTCCACTTACACGTTAGACTACCTTCGGAAATCGTGGTATGACGTTTCTCTTATTTTTTTTCTATTAAATAACAAATAACAATAATAGATTATGGAAATAATTTAAAAATAAATCATTCACAAATCTAAGATTTAATTTTTTTCACTTCTTAAGTTTTAGATTTAAAAAAAATTACATAGTGTAATGATTGTTAACTTTCAAATTCATGTAGTTAAAATAGTGTAAGTGACAGTTAGAAAAGTGTTTTGAGCTTTATTGGAAAAGAAAGTTTTCATTTACTTTTATAAGGGCTTGCCAGATTTCTGAAATGTTCAACCGGGACACCGGAATGCACCCCAGCGCCGCGGGTATTCAAGGATACACACCCTTGGCGGGTTTTTAGAGGGTAGTTTATTCTCAATGATATGAATAAATGGTTACTGATTAGGAACCTAAACCAGGGGTAATAATAAATGACACAAGCATAAAAATTTTATCATTTTATTTCTTACATGTTAATATTTATAAGTTACTTCAGTAAGAAGAAACACTTTGGATGAGGAATAAAAATTTGAACAATATTTACATGTACTTTTCATTGGCTGGGACTTTTTTTAGAAAGTCTTTTTTGTTTTTAATCGTGTTGTAAAAATCTTCACAAGCTATTCCGATATTAATTTTACATGTCATCAAGCCTTTAACTGTAGATTCCTTCATCAAACCCCTATCTTCAGTCCATGCGTTGTTCATCAAAGAAAATGCACTCTCAACTGGTGCTAATGTCCCAGGTAAGCAGAAGGCATGGTAACGATTGGCGAGACAAGACGATACGATGACAATATTATTTATTAGCAGACCATCACTCTTCTATAGTTTTAACTTTTCGTACAGTACAGTGAAATAAATGATAAAGTAATTATCCTAAATAATCCTTCACAGTTAATTATTTTTAGACTTTTTTGGTCATCTATCTTTTTTGGTCAGCTTAGTCCTTTTCTCACGTGCTTAAAAAGTCTAGGGGCAATTGTGAAAAATTAGCGAAGAAGCTTATCAAGATTGCTTCCAAGAAGAAAGCGATGAAGTAGTAACAAAAGGGGGAGAGCAATATAATAACAGATATGGAAAAATGGCTTCAGCGACCTTGGTCTGCATCTGAATAGATGATGGACATGTCGAAAATTAAATTTAAAATGTAGCTATATTCTTTTAAAATTGTGATCAACTAAGAAATTTTCTTAAACAAAATTGTAAGGAAATTAAACATACATTTGTTTTCATTTTAAATCGAGTTACAGTTTTTTTATTTGAATTAAGTCCTAAAATTTTTAAAATTAGATTATTTCTTTTATACGTTTTGTAAAAAAAAAGAACGGGGGGGTGCAGTTTGCTTACGTAATTATAAGAGGGGGGTTGCGATTTGCTTATTTTTGCTGATAAGGGGGGAGGGTGGTCAAAATTTACCAAAAACATGTTTACGTAATATTTGAACGGTCCCAAATCTAGCTTTTTTATTACCTTATAGCAGTATAGTTTGAATTAAAATGTGAAAAAAATTTAAACGTTTAAATAACATACCATATAATAACTGATAAAACGTTACAATGAACAAATATATCATACAGGATTTTCTCGGCGTTGCTGATTAAAAAAATAAATATAAAAAATGTTTAGAACGAAGAAAATGTTAATAAAAATATGTGCAGCAAAATAAAAAAAAATGCAAGGAAACGACTTCTTCCGACGTTTATAAATTAAAACACGGTAGCATAAAATTTCACCTCGCGTGCGGAAAATCAGCGTTTCTAAAGAATAAATAAATAAAAAATTGCTAAAAATCAGAATAGTTACACAAAATCTTCAGATTACTCTTATTAGAACGGGGAGATTTTGGGCGTCAAAAAGATATAAAAATAACAGTTCTCTGATGAGAATATATATACAGAAAATTCGAGAAATTAGGTAACCACTTAGCAATTAATAAATAAAAATCTAATTCGAATTGAAAAAGTTTATGGGGTTAGCTCCCTCCTGTGCTAATCCATCATTGTGCCAAATTTGATCCCTGTAAATCAAACGATCTGGACCTACGTACAAGAAATAATCTCACTTAATTTTATTTCAAATTCTAATATTATATATTTTAAAGTCTTAATGTATTCCAAAATCACTTTTCTTAAACTCCAGTTTCGTTCTATTTCCCGCTCTGGAGGTATATTAAATCTCTCATTTTTTTGGCATATTTATTACTAAAAGAATACTTTAATCGCTTCCACGCGCACACATAAATCACGATTTCGTTTCCAGACTTTTTCCTAAAACACTTACGTAATATATTAAAAATAGCTGTTATTCCATTCACTTTGATCACGTGTCCATATGTTATTCCCTTATCCGAGAGAACACAGGTATTTTTCTGTGCACTTTCGCTTGTAACCTAAACACAGATGGCCGTATATCCACCACTCTCCTATCGATAATAAAAAGAAATTAGTTAATTACTCGGTCTGTGTTTATTTTCAACGACTACAACCACAGATACGTTATATATATATGGATTTCACAGACACAAAAACACGTAACAAAATTCGTTTGCATTTAATATAAAATATTTATAAAATAAGGCGATTTTCCTTTCACTTAACCAATTAATATGCGCATATTATCGATTGATAATAAGATAAAAATTCAGTTAAGAATACGCCAAAGAAAACAGAAGTTGGTTCAGCTAGTAATTATTCTTAAAGTTTACTTTAGAATGGCTTTAAAATACAAAATTATCTGTTTTATGTGACTAAATCCACTCACAAAAATACTAATGGATTAAAATTTTAGAGTTTTGATCTATTTGCTTATACAAGCTCAAGTATAATTTTAACAAATTTTGAAACTTTTTAGTCTTTTAGGATTAACAAAAAATTTTATTGCAGTAAAACTACGTCATACATAAAGTCAAAATTAATTGCAAAATATAGATCATAAATTTTAAGATTAATTTTCAATAGCCACAAAAAGGAAATTCATTAAGCATATTAACAATTCTGAAAAGCATGTTTCTTCTGCTTATAATGCAGCATCATGTAGTTTTTTGAAGAGAAAAAACGATCATAACTATCTCTTCTTCTAACGGAATTTTTTTGGGCTTCAGTAAGAAAATTCCTCGGAAAAATCTATTCAGCTTGATTTAATGCGATATGTTTTCTTGATTATCTAAAATTAAAAGAAATCGACAAATTTATTCATTATAAGAATGAAAAGCTGACCACTTTTGTTGCTTTTGGATCGTAAAAATGCTTCGAAATTGAAATAGCTTCAAATATCCACAGCTAATAAAAAAATATGTAGGGGGACAAATAAATAATCTGTAAAAGAGTACCACTTATATTGTGTGAAGTTCATTTTACAATTTTAGACAATGTTCATGCATTTTTTATGGGACATATATTCGGTACCTGTGTGATGTTTATGTTTATGAGCGAGATTAATAATCTCGTTTCTTCCACATATTTACGATATTTAATTCTTCGGCCACCGTATTTCAATCATTAAAATAAACCTTAAATAAATTAATAAAATTCTTTTTTAAACATTGGAGTTCATTGCTGTCTCAAGTAAATAAAAAACTCAAATAGATATTTAATCATGAAAATAATATAAGAACGACATCAGATAGAACCGAATAAGAATATATAATTTTTTTCCTATTCTAATTCTCTATAATATTTTAGCGCATAAAGTTATTGAACTTTTTCCTTTTTAAAAATTCGATACATAGATGAACACAACGGACGCAATCCAACAAGCATGAGTAAACCTAAAATATGACAGTAGAGAAAGAAATTCTTCAAATGAAAGCTGCGTTCAACTTACCACTGGACTTTAGAATTTCATACTTTTTCAGGACGTCTTCTAAACGACGTTTTTCATATAGGCTAAGCGCAGTCCACGCATCTGCAGTGAAATACTGCTCAACATTGTTATTCGAAATGGATTTGCCTTCCATTTTTATTGCAATTTTGACTGATTTGCAGAACTACAAGAGAAAGAAATAAATCCTTCGCAATCAACCGTTGAATAGAAATGGATTATCGTTTGCTGAATTTTGTCGTCATTCGCAAATGAAATTAAAAATTTTTAATCTTTTCAGAAATTAAGTTTGCAAACGATTTTGTCTCGTATAGTTGTTAGAGAAAATATCAAACAACTAAACTGATAATTTGACTAATTTGTAGAAACTACCAAACTAAAAGAATAAACTGCTCGCTAATTATTGTGCAACCGAACTCTATAGACTCTCAATAGGTGGCGCTAGCTGTCCAGAAGTATTATTCCGCATTTATAGAAAAAATAGAAAAAGTATCTAAAAAAGACAAAACAACAATAATAGAAGAAATTTATTTTGTGCGCGCAAAAGTGCAGCATCATCCAGGAAAAAATTGCGAGGTACAAAGATAAAAATACAAATTAAGGAAGTTTTAATTGCGATAGAGGTAAAAATACAATAATATTAACAAAAAACGAATGAAAAAGAACGAGGAGGAAGAATCTGTCGGATGATAACCTATTCTAATTTGGAATCTGCATGGGCGAATGCGTCTGATGACATCATCCAAAAGATTCTTCTTCCTCCTCGTTCTTTTTCATTCGTTTTTTGTTAAAATTATTGTATTTTTGCCTCTATCGCAATTAAAACTTCCCTTAATTTGTATTTTTATCCGAAATTGTAGAAAAGTATTTTCACAATCTGTTAAATATAACTTTTTCTGTTTATATTATCGTCTTCGTTTTCTTTTCGGTTTAGCGACTCGGATCACTGTTTGGAATTCTTAGCATGAGCGTCAGCCATGCGACGTTGTTAAATTCTCACAATGAAGCATTTAAATGTACATGTTTTAGTGATATTTTATATATATTTAAGTGTTGCTCATGGATATAGGTAAGTATCGTTACAGCGTGAATATAATGATGTGCAGTTAGGGCTATCATTCTTCTGGGCAGTCCTCAATGGACATCCTCACGTCCGTGTCAGTGAAAAACATCTGGGTTTATGCCAATAAATACAGCGAGAAAAAAATTAAATTAGTGAGAATTCGTTATTTAAAATCTTGGAATAATCCATGTTTCAGTTCGAACTCCAGCTGAACGAATTTTTTTGATGATGGATCCATTTTGTCAGTTGAGAGAGGGAGGCTGTCCGTGACGGTTGTAAAAGAACCGCTTAGGAATTCCGTTTTTTTTTCTTTCTAGAATTCTATGAAAATAATAAAAAAATATAAAACTTTCCTGAATAAAATTGTCTCATCCAAAAAGTATTCACCGGAAAAAGGAGAGGGCAAAATAAATGAACATTCTAATGCAGGACCCATCTGAAACTGAAAATTAAAAGTTGTGGTAGTTTCGACTTATTCTACCTCTCCTAAACCCTTTGACTACGATTTTTTTTAAAAAAATCGTCCAATATTCTATGCGTAATTTTTAATAAAAAATATTTATCCCATTTTTTACGCGAAAGAAGATAATAGACTCCAAATAATCCAAATCGGTTATTTGGAGTTATTTTATTTCTCCGAGTAGATTTAAATAAAAGTCTAGAACAGTGGCTTCCAATGTTTCTGGTTGTCAGGACCACCTGTTATGTATAAAATATTTTGAGGTCCACTAACTAAATGCATACAAGTAAAAAAAAATATAAACACATATAATTTTTTTATATAATATATGATATACACGTATATGTCAGTAATTATTAAAGTTTTCTGCAAAATGATTTAAAAAAATATTGTTTATAAAGCAGCAAACGAGTGATGGCTCTTGCCTCCTCGTCTGACTTCAACTCTTGGCTAGCGTTCCGAGGCCAAAAGTGGGCCTCGGCTAGAAGATAATAGTTCCATAACCAAAAATCGTAACATTTTTATGCATGGAACAAGATTATTATTGTGAAAAGTTATTTATTTATTTACAATGTTTCATCATTATTATTCCAAAAGCTGTGTATTGTTTAAATCGAAACTAACGGAGAAACAGCCACAGAAGATTAGTCTTCAGTAAACGATGACTTTTGGAGGGAAGATCGGCTGTGCTCTCCAGGTGACTAAAGGTGAAATGTGCACAATTGCTTTTGTTCTACAAATGCGACATATTGCAATGAGTTTCGAAGCAATTTTTATCCCAGTGATAATTTTAAAATATGATTGGGCCTTATATGTATGTTCCGTTATTAGTCAAAGGTTAGGGTAATTTTGATTTAACAAACATTAATAAAAATACAGTCGACACTCGTTATAACGACCCTCTGCGTCCAACAGCAAAAGCTCTTTATAACGAGTGGTCGCTATAGTGGATATAATTAAAAATTTACACATGCACGCTCAGCAGTTCCATATAAATAGGCGATTTTTAAAGAGATTCCAACTAAATACTCAACTTATTTTTTATCATTGGTATTAAAAATAAAATTTTATCAGTTAAAAATATATTTCTAAAACAGATTTTGAAGTAGATAATAAAGGGTGTTATATACTTACAAAACATTTATTTTCTAAAGAAAAAATCAGAAATGGTTGTTTGTCTCTTCTGCGTATGTGCTTTTTGCAAAATATAATTTTCCATTTCAGTTAAAGATGATAAATAATGCTCTACCTTTCAAAAAAAACATTTTAAAGTCTCAATAGCACTTGAAACATTTTTTAAAATTCTAGGCCATTCTAATTTCTGCGCTGTGGTGAGTGGTAATTGG
>BGPR01035578.1:0-15899 GCA_013235015.1 Araneus ventricosus | reverse complement strand
ATTGTAGAAATTATCTTTATTGCAAGGAATTAAAATTCTTCCGTTTTTTTTCAAAATGGTGGATTCTATGAATTTATAAATCTTTACGATAGATCGTTTCATAGCCTGTTTTTTCAATAACTTAAAGAGATTGAAAAAAATATTGTTTCGAATCATTAAATTGAATTTGAAATGGAAATTTTATCTTGATACTGCAAGATAATGCTTTTTTAAATACTTTCGCAACCAATCAATTGACACTCATATTTTAATATAAAACGGATGGAATAAATTATTCTTCGAAATTCTTAAATTAGAGAATGAACATATTGGTTTAAATGACTTATAATATTTAAAAATTGACTTCTTAATAATATGTTATCTTTCAAGTATTTATAATATTTATTACTCTTATACTTATTATGTACCCTTTATAATGTAATGGAATGTATTCTTTAACAATTTGACTGTTAGGCCGTTAAAGCTTCTTTTTCATGAAAAGAGGGTCATAATTATAATTTTTTTATTGACGGTAAGTAAAATTTGAATTAGATAACGAACATGCAAGGAATTTATATAAGAAAAATGATCTTTTTGAAATATATGTTACAGTTTATGATTTTCAGTTTCATTGCGAATAAATTAATATTTCTATGCAAACAATAAATAAATGCAGGTTTATTTTAAAATTTTCAGTTTTATTTTTACTGACATTATAGAAAGAAATACAAATAAACTTTGATTTGAAATGAACTCAGCATATAAACAACATCATCATCAAAACAAAATTTAAAAAAAGGAATAATTTTGCACAAAATTTATTTTATCAGATAAAGTTTATATGATCTTGATTTTTTTAAAAAAAAATTAAAAAAATAATTTTTTTGTAGCTTCTTGTAAAAGTTCATTTTTCTGAAAATAATTTTTTTTTCAATTTTATTATAATTTGACGCTTTTATACTGATCTTTCAGTTGCAGGCGTTTGAACATTTTTTTATGGTAAGTCACATTGGCTTTG
This sequence comes from Araneus ventricosus, assembly GCA_013235015.1. Lineage (NCBI taxonomy): Eukaryota > Metazoa > Arthropoda > Arachnida > Araneae > Araneidae > Araneus > Araneus ventricosus. The sequence continues at coordinate 14,902 of BGPR01035578.1, read as the reverse complement.
AATTCCAAATAAAAGAAAAAGAGCTGTTAAAAATTGAGAATAAAATTGAAAAATATCCATTTTGTAAGACCAGTTTTCTCATTTTAAGATGCTACAAAAATCAAATTTGTGCGGTAACATTTTCGGAAGGTATTCACAAAAAGCATAAAATGAGGAACAAACTTTCTCTAAGTTTAGTTAAAATCTAAAAGAAACTATTCTACGGCGCAGAACGTCCATAGTGACTGGGACAAACATTGACTTGAAGATCTCTGAAACTTGGATATACGCGCTCTTTTATGATGACTATGTAGCTCTGATTTCAGCGGAAGAAAAATTTCAAAACTGGGTGTGACTTTATTGCCTTTTCTGTATTGCATGTTTTATAGCACTTAAAATAAAAGTTTATATAAAAGAAATTGGATTATGTTTGTAAAAATTTATTGTTGATGCTAAATATTTGTTTTCGTTGTGATGCATGAATAAAATATGGCTCCGCGTGCAATACTGTTACTTACATAGCTTACTGTTGCCGTTCCAGCACTTAAGACTAAAAAGCAGTAAAGAAAGGTACCGAACACTAGGACTTTTGAATTAGAAATTTGTTATATTTTATACCAAAGCTGAGACTTTTAGACCGGTACACACTTGCGGATGTACACTATATGGCCAAAAGTATCCGGACACTTTCAGATTTTCACATTTTTTAGAATGTCTCCGGAAAGGTTTAACTGACTGCCATTAAACTTCGACCATGTAAAGAATAGACTGTAACTCACATTTTACATTGAAGATTCGGTCCTGAGGGCAATTAGGGGACCGTCTACAAACTCATGAAGACGAAACAGTGTTTGGCCCACACCGCTTCACAGAATACTGATAACAAGATGAAACTCTCAGAAATGGTTATGTTTAATGTACATAATATTTACAGGAATTTTTACAAACTCAACACATATATTTGGGAAGATATAAAGGTTTGCTTAAAAAATCCCAAATTTTTCCGCCTTTTTTCTGCTTTTAAAATGCAGAGTTTTCTGTTATACTATGCGAAACTTACATACAAAATGACAATATATTAGAGAAGCATTTTGTAACAATTTGGAAAAAAATATTAGAATATTACAGGAAATATAAGCATTTTTAGCAAATAATGTTTTACTGCACATGCACGATACATAGCGTAATTTTTCTTTCACAACTTTAAAGCCAGGTATATAGGGCAACTTCTAGAAAACAATCAGTTCAATATCATTAGTATTCAGAAATATCAATTATACCTGAGTGCAGTACACACTTGCGGATGTATTTTTTGAACACAAAATTTTGAATACCTGATAAGTGCTGCTTGGTTTCAAGTATACCTGAGTGCCATCCTTTGATGGGCACTGGGTTTCAAAAATTAAGGAGTATTTTTAAACTAAAAGGAAATATTTAAAAATATTTTATCCTTTAATAAAAAAAATTAGAATAAGAAGAAATTGCTACGTCTAAGAACTTAAAACATTTCAAAATTTGTTACTTCAAACTCTAAAACTAACTTTAGATTACCTCAGGAGTTTGCCCCTAAACACAAGCTAAAAAACAGAACTTCAAAAATTAATTTAATAATATTTTAAGTATTTTAGAATTTAAACTTAATAAAAGCAATTGTAGGTAAAGATAAATTAACATTTTATTAAGATATATTTTTTATGTGCTCTTTTGTTTTATCCGTAGTATTCATTAATATTCTGAAAAGTTATTAAATTTGAATAGCTAAACGGTTCTAAAAATGCACTGAGATGAATTCAAGATGATAAACGTTCATTTACACACTTTTTTCTTACCAATATAGAGCAATACTGGCTAGAATAAAATTTCTTAACGTATTAAATTTTGCGACCTTCAATTACATATAAACTCTATAGGGTGATTCAAAACTGGAGGAATAAATTTCTAGGAGGATTGGGGTACACCTAGACGATTCGGAATCACATAACAATGCAAGGTCGGAAATGCAATCCTAACGAGATAGGGCACTTGTTAGGGGCTCTCGCAGGAAAACCGTCAAAAGCTACCCTCCAGAGGTGTTAGGATGGACAACAGGAATTCATCATGATCGCAAATTGACATTTAAAGACCATAAGCGTAAAATAAGTCTTGACTTTTCTAATAATGAAGTTGCCCGAAGTTTCGCAACGTGGGCACCGCATGGAATCTCGGACGTCTTGAAATACGCCCGGCGTCTTCCATTTCAAAAATCCCTACTTCCTGTGATAAGCTGGAGGATAAAAAAAAGATGCGGGAATGACAAGCCAATAATGACAAACCCTAAAACGTGTAAAACTGTAGATAGAAAGAATCAGACACGTAGCCAGAACACTTCGGTTAACATCATTATCAGGAAAGTCATAACTTATTTTACGTTTATGATCTTTAAATATCAATTCGCGATCACGATGAATTCCTATTTTCCATCTTAATACCTCATCGGATGGCTGTCGATGGTTTTTCTGCGCCAACCTCCCTATCTCGTTAGGATTGCATTTCCGACCCTGCATTGCTATGTGATTCCGAGTCGTGTAGGTGTACCCCACCCCTCCTAGAAGTTTGTTCCTCCAGTTTTGAATCACCCAGTATATGCAGGTGATTCCGAGTCGTCTAGGTGTACCCCAACCCACCCTAGAAGTTTGTTCCTCCAGTTTTGAATCACTAAGTATGTGCAAGTGATTCCGAGTCGTGTAGGTGTACCTTCAGAATAACAAAAAACTACAGAGCAGTGATGATGACTCGAAAGAAGAACGATACATTCGGAAAGAAAAAGTAAACACTAATCCAACACATCGATGGCATGAAAAACAAATGAGAAATTCGGAAACAAACCCTAAGCGTTAAAACAACACACAATGTATTTCATATTAATTACTTAAAGTTCCGATATGCATTGAATTTGGGTGAAATTCCTTAAGAGTCAATGGAAAAGGGATGGAATTAGAACCGGCATGGGAAATTGAGTCCCAATAACGAAACAGGCAAATTGGAAAACGATATCAGATGTACGAACTTACTTTCAGCAACATGAAACAAGCATAAGGTGAAAGACCAACATATTAAATTTGGATGTTTAAAAAGAGTCATCTAGAAAAAAGTCGAATAAATTTTAAAAAAATTAAATTTAGCTTAAACTTTAAACAAAAACAACAAATAAATTTTAAACAATAAAATTTAGAAAATAAAATTTAAACAATGTTTAAGTAGCGCGCAATTGTAGCTGTAAACAAAAAAACAAGGAGCAATGGAAATCAATATCATTCCAAGAAAACCAAAAAACAAAGATAAACTCAGAGAGAATCGAATAAAACAAACATGGAATCCATTCTAGTCTATTTTTTCAAGGGCTAAGGACTTAATTCGAAATGGATTCAAAATAATTGGGAGATTTTTTTGTAAGGAGCTTGCAATACGCCAAATATAGCTTCTCCTAGCCCGAAATTTCCCAAACAAAAGATAAAGGAGATTTGTACATCTAAAAAGCATTATTTTAAAAGAAAGAGGAAAACCAAACACAAACATAAAAACGCTAACAAGATTGATTTAAAAATATTAGCCTTCTGGCTGTTAATAGCAGCCATCATAAGGATAAACTTACCCTATGCCCAGAATAGAGAAAAAATGGATGAATGCTAAGATATATTGTTACAAAAATCTTTCTGTGGGTGTATGGTGTAAACAGTCCAACACGCAGGATAACGGAGAATGAAGGTTTATTCACAAACGTACAGGGAAACACGTTGCACAGGTAACAGGAAACAATAGATCTTGCACAGATTAGCAGCGTAAACAGACAGCAATTCACAGGTAATGACATTTCAGCACTTTGAGATTTAGCAACACAAGCAGTCAGCAAATCACTAATAACGACAATAACAGCACTTTCAATAGCGCTCAGCTCACCGGCTTTCTAGCTCGCACTGCAGACAAAACTCCAAAGTCGTTCCAGTGGATCAACACCCCTCTCTGATCCAAGAGCAGCCATTAAATACCCTCCCCGACAGGCCGTGACGTCACATGGAGTTTTCTCGTACGTTCAAGCGTCTTTCCTAATAGAGATATCGAGAAAAGGGTCGCATTTTCTGGAATCATCGATTTGCCGCCAAGGGCGCTACATTTGTCGCCAAAATGGTCACCAAGGTCAGGTGCCCAGGTCCGGCACCCCTGTAAAACTCTCTTCCCAAACATAAGACTAGTTAGGCAGGGAAGCGACATTACATTTTTGCAACAATCTCTTGTCCAGTGATTTTAAAGGCAGAAGGATGGAGCCCTGCAAAATCCTTTGAGCTATGGTGGTGAAACTATTTCATGGTATTCTAACATTAATTGTTTTGATATTTGTGAGTAAATTCGAACTCCAAGAAATTCCCACAGAGAAAGACACTAACGTGGAGAATTTAGTTGTCAAATTTAGCCAATATCCACAAAAATACATAAAACATCTAAAAATTGTGTAACCGTAAAGGTAGATGTTTACCTTAAGCATCTGATTGACATTCAGTTTGCAAAGAATTAAATTGGATATAATTATGGCCAAGCGTAAGTACGAATTCTGTGTTTGAAAATGCTTAATTTTATGCCAATGTGGTAAATTACTTTCGGTATTCCAAGTGGTTTTCTTCTTCTCAAACCGTTATTGTAGAAAAGTAATTGCAAAAGTAAAATTGCAAAGTTTTTGTAAAAATAAACGCGAGAATCAATTAAAGTGACTCATCCGGAAAAATTATAAAAACTGATGTTTGTGATTTTTTGAGGAGGCTTATCTTTTGGGCATTGTTTTCTTAATAAGTATGAATGCCGCAGATTTAATATATATCCGATCTTTATGGGCTTGAATAAAATATTTTTATATCTATGCAGCAAAACCGACACTCGCAGTTTTGATAATTAATATTGCTAAAATAGTTCTGAACTATCTTGATTCTACTGAAATAGGAGAAATGAACACCTAGAGTTGAATATATTTATATTTTATTTCGCTTCATTATTTCTTTCTCGTATACTGATGATATATATTCTCGGAGTTTTTATTGAGGGAAAATACTCTATAAATGAGCAAGGTACCCAGAAAGATGTTTTCTGGATAGTCATAATAATTTCTTTTCTCCAAACAAAAGCTTGAGAAGTTTTATATTCCATTTACGATTTGAAAAAAATACAAGAGAAAATACCAGTGGCAGCTCGTCCATTAGGACTGCGGAGCTGCAGCATCCCCTGAAATTATTTTTTAAACTTGTATTTTTCGTTTTGAATCTCATTTGTTTACTTTTCCATTTTCACTCACTTACAAAATCACTTACAAAAAGTGAGTTCAATCACTTACAAAAATGAAAAAAGTAATAAAAATTTGAAAAAAGCGTACATTGAATCTAAACAAATAAAGACGCAGGTCTGAGCTGTAAAATAATCTGCCCCCTCTCCGAAATCCCTTCACTGAGCAGAAAATCCGGAGTGATAAAGCAACTCTTTCTTCCTTTAGCTTAGACGGGCTATGGGCTGAAAGTCAACACAGCTCTGGCTGGCACGGAGCCAACTCAACGAAAGAAAGATGCTCTTTTTAATATATTTTTTCTTTTTTCCCTCACTCTCACACATGTTGCAATCTCATTGGCTGTTTATGAGTTTCGATTCGTGTTGCGACGATAGATTCAAGCAAATAATACTATTCTAAAACTTTCAAATTTTTAAAGTATTTCAGTAAAAAATGTATTTAATATGTTTTAGCTTAAAATTAATTTTCTGTATATGAGTTATTTGATATTCATTTTTGAAAGAGTGTTATCGAGTGAACTGGACAAGGAGGGAAGTGTATATGTGGAGCTCCGATTATTATTATTATTAATATTTTTCTTCAGAGGAATCGTCACATAAACATTCACTCTAATTTTTATCAGTAAAACTAATAGAAAATGTCATATGCTGGTTATTTACTTTGTTTGAAAGGCAGGAAATTTCACATTCGGATTTGGAATTAAAAAGTTCGTCCTACTTGGCAGCTTTTAAAATTGTATTCTCTTGATAAACATTTTTTCCAGCCCTCCTCCTTTCCAAGGTCACGAGCCTCCACTGGAAAATATTTATTTCAATTGCAATTTTTTAGCAAAAAGAAATCTCATTCTCTTTTTTGTTAGCTCGAAGCAAAACAAATAACTTTCGACAAATTTCAGGGAACAGAAAACATTTATGCCGTATATTTTTTGCAAGATCCTCACAAAGAAATACCATATGTGCAAGCAGAGCTTCATTCTTACAAATAGGAAAGGTTTCAGTCTAGAATAAGGCGGAAGACTTTAAACATTTGTTATGAGTCTGATTTTAAAAAGTGGTATCCTTTCGAATGGAAGAATGTCAAAAGGTAAACAAAAATTTGTTTCCTCTCCAGCGCTGTTTTCGAGATTAAGAAGAAAAGAATATTTGCACTTCTCTGCAGTTTTGATATAACATTCATGAATTGATGTTGCTTCCAGAATATTTGGCTGAAAGCAGCCTCATGCACTTACAAACATACGATTATTTTTGTTACTGTCATTCAATTATTCTACTATTTTATTATATTTTAATTTAGGCTCCGCATTTTATATAAATGGGAATAGTTTTAAAAAAAAATTGGCACTGGTATTTGTATAAGTATAAACCAGCAAAATAAAATCGCTTATAGGATAATAATAATGTATAGTGCTTCAGATATCCGCTTAGGGTTAGCGCGTAGTAAAATAATTATTTCTGAGCTAAAATATATTGGTTTTACTCGTTTTATATACTCTAATGCAAAACTTGTTATCTAAGCGATCTCATATTGTTTACTTTACATTTACTTCTCATTTCTTTTAATTATTCAAACTATTCTACACAATGGGATATAATACATTGAAGGAGAGGGCTAACATGTTGTTAAGTTTATCTGACTCCTACTTAATTATTTAATATCGTAGCCCTAACCTTCACCACGTGTCGTTAGACTTAAATGAAGACACAGCCTTCTTGATTAAAGATCTGTATTGACGGCTATATACATTATATGCAACATTAACTGCATCAAAATCATATTGACAGCGTGTCATTCAACATATCAAGTCGTATGAATGTGATAGGATAACTCTCATAAACATTCCGTTCGTTCAGGATTTCTCCCAATGGCGATCAACGCCAGGAAAAACTATATGAGAGGCTTGCGTCGTTGTTTTCTTGTCGCTCGAGTCCAAGGTTGCCAGATCAAAATAGAAAAATAAGGCCAAGCCGTCGTTAAAATAAGGCCAAGCCGTCGTTAAAATAAGGCCAAACCGTCGTTAAAATAAGGCCAAAAAATGCCAAATTTGATAATTGCACTCATTTCTCCCTTATTTGTTATAAGAAAATGTCTTATTAGAATTGCCCCTTATTTGTTATAAGAAAAGATCCCTTAATTAAAAGGAATCCCACTAGATTTGCATATGTATAATACTCTTTTATTAAACTAAAATTTAAAGATTTTTTTTAAAAACATCTACATGCACGGCTTTGCAGAAAAAAAGAAGAAGAAATTCTGTTCTTGCCGGTGCAGATTGAAATATTCGAGAAATATATAAATCCCTGTTAATATATAATTTTCAGTGTGATTATAATAAAATATCTGTAATGCGATACACACTCTCTCAACTTATAATAATAATATTAATATTTCACGCTTTTGTGTTGAAGTTTTTGTAAAAGAATTCGACCTTGAAAAGAAACAAATAAAAACAAAGAAGATGGTTCTTATATGCTGTACAGAGACAAGCATAGCTTCTTCTAGAGGCATTCTGACTAAAACAGTTTGAAGAAAGGGGACAAAAACCTTTCTTATTCTGGAACTACTTCGTTTGACAGCTCACTGTACGCCATTTGAAAAGAGTCATATCAAAAGTTTATTGAAAAATAGTACAATTATATATTAAGAATCGTTCTAAAAGTCATAAACAAAAATAAAGTCAATAAAAGGCCAAAAATGAATTTAAGGCCAAATGAAAATTCCTAAGGCCAAAAGCTTTGAAAAAAGGCCAAATTTCCAGAATTTGGCCTTAAAAAGGCCAATATGGCAACCCTGCTCGAGACTGCCGAGGCAGTAATGGCGGCTTTACGCAAGGCCGGCTGCATAAAAACCGATCCCACTATAGGTGCTTATGGGAATGTCTTTTACCACGCCAAGTTGATCATTGTGCCCGCTAGGGTTTCAGTGTTTACTTTGAATGGCGCGAAACTGATTTTTTCTTCATCGTGTTTTGAAAACCCTCCATCTTTATTTACAATTAACAACTAATAACAAATTATTTTCAACTTTAAGACACTCAAAAAGGAATTCATTCTACTTTATGTCGCATACAAACACACAAAAAAAACTGTGAAGTAGAAATGTTTACATCCTTATAACAGATTGCGACCTCGGTCGTCTTCGAAATAGAAAAATTTACAAAGCATTTCTCGCCAAAAAAGCGAAATATCGCCAAATATTGGCATCGAAAACATTCCCCATAGGCGTCTATAGTGGGATTGGTTTTTATGCAGGCCGGCTGGAAAGTGATCACCTCGGGGGAAGGCAACAGCAGCGCCATCTGTTGAGGATGCCTGGAAGGAAAGACCTGGAAAATAGGAACCCTGTTAAAACATCGTGCAACATCGATGGAAGGAGAATATTCTTAACATTTTGCACTACAGTTATTCTTACAGAAGTCAGAAGGCGAGTTATAACATAAAGCAGAATTAAAATATTGACTCGCTATAAGAGCCAATGAAGAAAAATCTTGAGTATGAAAATCCAAAGTACCATTGCATTCATATGCAATTAATATAGAATATTTCCAATTTATTTTGCTATGTGCAACGCTCTGCCTTATGTATTCACCGAAACAATAACGTTAAAATGGGAGTGAGGAAGGATGTTCGAATGGAACTAAAGATAAAGAAAAAATTGCTTCTTCTACGGCAGTTTTATGCAACCCTTGTAAAAAATGATTGAATTAGAGAATGGAGGTTTAGATTTCGAACAGTAAAGTGCTTTTAAAATCTTGAGACCTGCCTTTAGTTTGACATGATGAATGCATTAGTTTTAGATAGAAAAATTTCGTTATTAAAAGCACGTTACTTTTTCACATAGATATTCGTATAAGGAAGAAGCATCAGAAAGCTGTTGATTTGTTGTAGATAAATTATGAATAAAAGTAAATTTTTCACAAAAATGCACGAATAAGATATTCAAAATGACTGTGACAAATGATTATACATACAGAAATTACGGTTCTGTAAAACTTAAATAAACGGCATTGGGTTGATGGAATTTAAAAGGAATGATCACATTACTCACAGAAAATTTTAAGAGGTAAAAACTAAAAACTTATTACTTAGAGTAAAAAAAAAAATTCTAATAGAGGGAGTTATGGAATTGTCTGCTAGGTTTAGATTGATACAGTCAATCCCGGTCTTTTCAATATATTGACTACGTGGAAATTACACTCTTTCTGTGTTTTAATATTAGTTTGTTGGTCATATTTAACCCTATATCCCGCCATAGTATGGTCCGAGAGATTCAAACCCTTTTGCTCTCCCATAACACATTCACCTGAGATGGCTCAAAGCCCACGTCGGTTATTTAGGCAATGAATGCGCAGACCAATTAGCCAAAGAAGCCATCACAAAAGGCGACCCTTTCTTTCTCCTTAAGCCACTTTCCTACTTGAAATCTGAGATAAGGCCAGCTGCTTTAAGCATCTGGCAAGACAAATGGGATAACGGAAAAACTGGCCTCAGTACACACGATATAGTGCCTAGGGTCTGAAGCAAGCCAGTAGGACAGAATAGAGAAGAGATAATGTTCGTTACAAGACACGGGCCTTTCCCTTCATACCTTCATCGCTTCAATCTTCGAAGACATGGCAAGTGCTCGTGCGGAAAGAAAGGAGATCCAATGCACTATGCCACAAAATGTCGGTTTACCCTCTCCGGCATTTCCAAACTCCAACAATGTCACTTAAATTACAGTGGTTGAACAACTTATCAAGAACCCGACTTCGACTCCTAATGCGTTTCATATGTGATGAGAAGAATCTCAGTGTAGAGGATATTCATTGAGTACGCATCCACCCAGACTGGCACACACTTCCGGATACTTATGACTCTTCTTTTTTCCTCCTCTACGTATTTTTATTTTTCCCCATTTTTTTTTGTTTTTTGTATTGTCCCCCCCCCGTCCAGTGCATGTTTATTTTTTCATTATTATTTGCTTTTGTCCTTTCATAAAAAATTAAATTCACCTCCATCAATACAAACCGGAAAGGAGCCAAGTGGCTCTAAACACGGGGATGCAGGTGGTGTAATGCTATGTGTTTTGATATTCATCAAATGTACGTCGGACAGAAACACTTTAATAGCCAGAAATGGCTAGCAATCAAATGGCAATTGATGACTATAAGATTTTCCTCGTGCATATCTCTAGACTTTTAAAATGATTGACAATAGATGTTTAATAGTCAAGATGTCTGTGCGTAGCAATAAATTTTCCATCTCGTTGATAGCCACAATTACCATTAAACTGTAAAATGTATTTTCTGCTTTCAGAATTTTTGTGCAGGTAAAAATGGAGGATTTCCGAGTAGATTTGATTTAGTTTAAAAAGGGCGATATGGTCGCATAAAAGCGTTTGTCCCTGCTCCGGCTGAGAACGTGGCATGTGCGGCACGAAATTTTTGAGAAACTGGATAAGAATCTCTGTTAGAGCCAAAAGTACTTTGCAAAAGTCTTTGGAGTTCTAGAGATCAATTCGGAAATGACAAGAACTCCTTTTATTGTAGTCTTATTCTGATCATGAAGAAAGTATTCTGTGATAGAGTTGGAGGAAAATACCAGGGAGCGCTTGAAAAAATGAATTTTTATCTTCAGCTTGCGACGTGAAGAAAATTATATACATTGCCTAATATATTTATCATGCAAAGGTAGAAGCTAAAAAAGTAATGTTCACATTTAAGAAACTAAACCTGAGAATTATACTGCAAATTGTACCCATAGCCATTTTGAGGTACTAAGCTAATGATGTCGGAAGTTCATCTTTTGCAGATGTTCCAGAATCAAGGCAATAACTTTCATAAGGAGTAAAAAATGTGTTCATTGGTTAAAACAATGATTTTTAACTTTCCACAGACTCTTCTTACGTTTTCCGTTACCTTGTGGAATTACAGGATTTCGCATTCAAATTATATATATTCATCAGAAATCTGAAGGCAGAACAGATTTAGAACAGAAGCGATTTTCAACACCCCCACTTTTTTATTAATTTATCTAAATGATTTGATTCCCTATCCTTCCTGTTTCTCCTCCTGTTTTGTTTTTCTTTTCATTTTTCGAATACAGATGGCACCATGGTTCTAGTCTTTCTTTACAAAGAAAAAAAAGGGGAATTACTTATTTAGGCGGGAAGTTCGTGTTGGTTTGTAATAAAAGTGAGGACATTTTATCTCTCTTCTAAACGTGGAGTAAGTTTATTTTTATGAAGGTTGTTATTCAGCCCGATGGTTAATATTTTTTATTTCAGTCTTATTAGCGTTTTTATGATTGTGTTTGGTTTTCCTTTTTTCAAAAAAATAATGCTTATTAGATGGTACTGATCTCCTTTGTCTTTTGTTGGGAAATTTCGGGCTAAGAGAAGCTATTTTTGGCGTAATGCAAGCTTCTTACAGAAAAATTTTACAAATATTTTGAATCTATTTCAAATTTAGTCCTTAGCCCTTGACAAAGTGGACTAGAATGGATTCCTTGTTTGTTTAATTCGATTCTCTTAGAGTATTTTTCTTAGTTTTTTGCTTTTTGAATGATTTTGATTTCCATCTTTTTTCTGCTTTTTGTATGCAGCTGCAATTGCGCGCTACTTAAACATTGTTTAAATTTTATTGTTTAAATGTTGTTTTTACTGTTTAAGGTATCCGAACACGTTGAAAAGTTGATTTTCGGCCAAAATTCCCATTTTTTAATTTTTGATGATTTGGATAGTTCATTCATTTACCTTCCTAAAGCGTATTTGCTTTTGTCGGTACGTTAATTAGAAGATGAGATATTAATTGTTTTATAATAAACGGAAAACCGGAAGTGGGGGTTTAATTAACCGGAAGTTGTCATTTAAAGGACATAATCCTGTCAAAAATTCTTTTAAACTGCATGTTTTCAAGTTAATATGGTGCAGATTTTTAGTAATTTTTAAAAAAGTTTAGATACTAATTTAAGCGCGTGGCAAAACTAAAATTTGATTTTTCTCAAAACTATATGTTATGCATAATTTTTACACTTCAAACATGATAACTCAAGATATTATCATTCGATTGTCTGAAATTTTGTGAACACTTTCTTCAAATGTGTCTCTAGTGAATGTACTAGAATAATGTATATTGTAACAATATTTTTTTAATTATGGTCTTTTATCTGAAAAATGACATTAAAAGTTTGCTGAAAATCTTATAATGATTGTTCGATTAGCTCTAAAATTTTTATTTATACAAAGAATGTTAAGATTCTAGTGCAAGCACTAGTCCATAGTATGTAGTTTAATTTAGTATTAGTTTTATTTGAATTATTACAAAAGTGTGACCTCTAGCATGTTTGAAGTTTTGGGGAATATCCTCTAAAAAGCAGCAGAAATTCAAGTTTTTTTTTGTAAATTTATAATAATTTATACTCAAAAATCATACTCTAATATTAATCTTTATTAATTTCGAATCTAAAAAACATATTTTGGTGTTTCTATTTCACAATTTTAAAAAAAGTGCTCCGAATGTGTTCGGATACCTTAAAGTTTAAGTTAAATTGTCTTTAAATTTGTTTATCCTACTTTTTCTAGTTGATTGTCTTTAAGCTCCCGCCAACTTAACATTTCCCTATAACTTCGTTATGATTGAAGAAACAGAAGAATCATAACGAACAACTTTTATACTGAAAGTTTTTTTATATCTACAATGGCTTAGAAGTTATTAGCTAAAAAAAAAAGCAAATATTTCTCATTTCTACTGACAAAAGGAATCTACCTTCACTTTCCGGCTTGCGCACGGGGATTATTTTTATCTCGATCTAAAAGAAAATGTCAAAAAAGGGATTTTTTAAATGACAAAATTCATATGAAATAACAATTACCTGAAAAATAACGTTATAAATATCGAATATGTATTACAACACTAAATGAAAGAAAGATGCTACCTTTTTGAAATATATGGATGCCCCCCTAAGTGAATAGTTACAGCGGAAATAGAAAATTTAATGTAACTTCAAAACTTCTTGTCCGAATAAGCTGAAATTCTGTATGGGCTTTCAAAATGGCCTTCTTCATCGATTACTGTTAAAATTTGGAGGTTCTGCCACTTAAAAAGTTTTAACCACTTAACTGAATAGTTTTCTTTGCGATCTAATAAGATGACCCCTCCTGTTTTGGAAAGGGGCTGTCGTTTTCATTCATCTAAGAAGGCATAGGATACTTAAGATGTTTATGGATCCTACATATTTTTTGTGTCAAATTATAAAGTTAATTAATGATTCAATTCTAGTTTATAAGACTAAAATTTCGATAATTCGATGCACGAGTATTCTCGGGCTGTTAAGTTAAGCGGTTAAGCATCAAGTTTGATAAAATATTCCTTTTGTTCAAAATTATTTTAAAGTCCAAAGCATGAATGAAGAATGTGTATAATACTTCACACTATTACATCGAAAAAATTTTAGGTCAATTACTATATTATATCTCAAGACATCGATACAGATTCAAAATTTTAATTTAACATTAGAGACTCAAAATTTTATTTGCTTATAATTTCGTGACAAATAGAGATAGAATGATAAAATTTGGTATCCGAGCATAACTTTTGATGTAGTTTTGAAACATATTGAAAAACGGGTGTTGCCATCGGGAATTTTAAAAATAGTGCAATTATAAATATGTAGACGACCGCTTAATAAATCTTTAGACATGGAATCATTTAGTAGAAGTTATTTCCTGAAAAAATGTGCCTTTTGTTTTAATATACAATGAAGAATGGCAGAATAATGCTGGGGGTTCGTCTTTTTTCGCGACTGTGCTTCTCATTATTCCACAAAAAGCCCTCTTTTAAAAAGATAAGTTGAGATTTGACTCGCACGTAAACTTCGGGTTAAGATAGTTTTGGCCTTATATGTGTTATTCAATTAAAACATAGTATTTTCAATCAAATAAATTTAAAAGTATTGCATAAATATCAAAAATATTTAAAATCATCCTCGAAATATTTGCCCAAATTCTGCAAAAAATATCCAATATTTGAGGATATTTTTCAAATTAGCATGTTTTTATTATGCAGGAGAATAACTTTGTATCGAGGGAATGCGATTTTGACAGTGGAGTTTACTTTTCAGGTTGTGTGACATTGTCTCGAAGAAACCGAATTCGTCGCCGAAAGTATCTGATCTTGGGAAATCTCCCAACTTGAAAGCTCTCTCAAAGTCACGTATTTTCAGCTATGCCTTAAAAATGCCATCTTTCTCTTGTGCGCCTCCTCGAACAGAAACAAAGACGGGTCTTTCCCTAAGAAACTTTCAAAGCAGTTTCTCATTCATACATCCTATTGCGCCGACTTTCGTAGAAAAGCACTGAGAGAGAAAGAATCTAAAACTCTCCACTACTGTATTCTTTCTTGTATTTCTTGAAATATATAAGTACAAAAAAATATAAACACAACAAAAAATATAAGTACAACAAAAAATATAAACACAACAAAAAAATAAACACAACAAAAAATATAAATAAAATATAAAACACCACAAAAAATATAAGTACAACAAAAAATATAAATACAACAAAAAATATAAATACAGCAAAAAATATAAATAAAAAAAATATAAACACAACAACAAATATAAATAAAATATAAAATAC
>BGPR01035577.1:0-15899 GCA_013235015.1 Araneus ventricosus | reverse complement strand
TTCCCGTGGACGGATTTTGTCCAAAATTTGATAGAAACCTACAAATTTCATCCCTGTAGCTTTAATAGGTTTTGAATTATCGTGTTCACAGACACACAGACAGACATGATTCCAAAATTGTGTTTTTCGGACTCAGGGAGGTCTAAAACGTGGAGATTAGTCAAAATCTCGAGTTGGAATTTTTTGACGATTACAATACTTTCTCTTTGCGTACTTCGTATACGAGAAAGTAAAAACGTTTAAAGATACTTCCCGACAAACAAATAGTTCTGAATACGTGGATATCATATTATTTACACTCTATATATTTACTTATAAGTATATGAAAAAAAATTAGTAAGCTTTTAAAGATGATTCCGGTAGAGAAATTGATTAACTTGCCACTAAAACACATGAATAAACTGGCCATCTGAGCGGTTCTGCCCGATAACAAAACTGAAAAAGGATATTCAAAACCTTTAAAGCTGTAGACATCTCTGAATATGTAATTTCTGTGCTCACTATATATTGGCATAAAATAAAAGAATATATGTAGTTTAGTTTTAGTTATATAACGTCCAGTTTCTGAAGCAACACAAGGCATATTTTCGGACTGACCTCGTAATTTTGAGCCGCGGTCAGATGACGAATATGAATTCCTGTTTAACTTTCTGAACCCGTCTAGATTGGGAATTCCAGAACCTCAAAAATTAAAGTAAATTTTGGTACACGAAAAAAGAATGAAACCCGAAGAACCCAGAAGAACGGAACCCGAATTTGGGAGATTAATTGTCAACAAAGAAAGGAACTACTTTTCTCCCGTAAAATGCACTCATGCACCCGAAACCGCCCTAGTCCAAGCCTCTGTCGAATGGGGCTGTTTGAGGCGGGATAGGGCTCATAGAGATTATAGGTCTCATATGCACCAGATTCATACTACCATCAACTAAATGTTCCAGACCCAACAACTATTGTATAGCAACGCATTCGGATACCCTCCGCTCTTTTGCGCATGCGTCGGGCAGAGTTATTTTCGTCAAAATAGGGGGGAAGTAAAGAATTTAATGGTGATGTTTACATTTTACTGAATGTGATCTAACAAAGAACTCCGGAAATGCGCTCATACGACTCATTACCTCTTTCCGGTGAAAAATCGCCCGAAAATGGTGGTCTCGGAATCCGTTGCTGAACAGTAATTGCTTTAGTGTGTTTTGAATAAGACTGACTCAGTGAAACATCTTAAACAGATAGAACTGCTAGAACTGCTTTTATGGTATATGTTATTCATTTTTTATTGATATTTCTCATTTTTAATTCTCTACATTTCTGGAAATTGTAATTAGTATTGTAAATTTTGTTTTTCAATAAATTGGTTCGGGCGTTTGCTTGTGGACGGCGTCGGCTCTGGTGTTCGTGCTTTATCCATCTTGTGCCCATTTAAAACCCATGAGGTGACTCTAGTAGTCATAGGTATCGGGGGTCAAGGTGGTGTTAGGTCAGATGACGAGAGCGACACTTGATGAATACATGTTAACAAACAGATAAAGTTGTTACTCGACAGTCAAATTGATTAGATTGCCAATAAAACACATGAATGAAACTGCTATCTCTAAATGTTTACTCGATAACAAAACTGAAATTCAAAAACTTTTGATAAGTTCTTTAAATTTCATATCTCTTTTTCTTATCTTGTGTTAGTAAATATAACCATTCTCGATAAATATGTGCTTCTTTATTATTAAAGGTAGTTGCACTTCACTTTTTTGATATGATATCTGAGTTTAAATCTGTTTTTTAAATGATATAAGCTAATCTGTGAATTTTAAAAGTTAAAATGAATTTCAAGTTTCTTTATCTAGACGATTACATAACTAGGCACGATAGGAAAAAAAAGCACTGCACCAGGAAGCGATTTCAAGTTCAAGATTAAGGATATACCTTATAGAAGAGAAATTACTTCTCTAAAGTTCTATAATTATTTTAAAATTTTTAACAATTGAACATATGTTTTCTTCCAGCCTTATTATATTATATACTTTTATTTAACTTGTATCCTACAAATTTCTGCAGGCCTCTGTAGCCTAGTGGTAAAGTGCCGGCCTCCGAGCCGAATTGTCCCAGATTCGAAACCCGATTCCACTGAAGATCCGTCGTGAATTGGGCCTGTTGCATGTTAAATCATGTGTAGGTGTCTAATGTCCTCCCGCTGGTGTGGTACGGAAGTTTCGAGAGGGGGTGCCAGTTCAGGTGTAGTACTCGGCATTTGACCCAGGTTCAAAATTACGAGGTCTGTCCCAAAATAACTCTCGCGTTGCTTCAAAACGGATCGTTAATGTGAGTAAACTAAATAGAAACAAAGATTAGCTAGCAAACTGAGATATATCAAGAAAAGACAACTAGCCAAAACGGCAACGAAAAGTAAAATGAAAAAACGAGGAATAATTAAAAGCTAAAGGAAGTCAATGTATCCAGAGAGAGCAAAACGGTGTTCAAATAGAAATACAAAAGTAGACAAAAAGTTATTTTTAGGACAAGAAACACAAAGTAACCCTTAAGTTTAATTTTTAAAAAAATAATGTAACTGAAATAGCAAACAGGACAAAGCCAACTCTAAAATAGAAAACAAAATATTAATAAGCGGAGAATCCGGCAGATAGATTTTCTCAAGGTTCACTCTACTGGGATTCTAAATTTAACAAAATTGATATATTTTTCTGTTGAGATACCGACATTTATTTGAATAGTACATTAACTGTGAACCGAAATATCCCAGATTGAAGGGGAAAAAATCATATATAATCATATACAGCGATTATGCCTTTTCAGTTGTTGTTGTTTTGTTGTGTAAACTAAATTATGCTACATGTTTCTAAAGATGGAATATTGCAGATGACCTTCACTCGCTTCCTGACATGCTAGAATTATGAAATTTTGGGTACATGTATATTCTCAATGATATTAAACTATATTAATAAATTCGGAAACTAACTATTAGTTAATTTACTATTTTGATTAAATTTTGATTCCATAAAATCCACCTGCGTGGCAACACCTGGTGCTGAATTTGAGAAAAAAATTATTTCAACAGTCCTTAATAATTATTATCTGACTAATTATCAATAATTGCTTAACTAATTATCATTAATTATTTAGCTAATTATCAATAATTATTTAACTAATTATCAATAAAATACGAAAAAGTAGAAAATATTTAAAAATAAAAAAATACTTTTTAGAACAATAATGAAAGTATATTTTTAAATATCATTTTGACTAAATTTTAAATAAGTGAGGTCATTTAATTATCAGGGTTTAAACAACAAAACAAGAGGGGAATTATTTTTGTTTCCTGTTTAATATTTTAATTTTCTCCAATAACGAAGCATGCAACGAGAAAGCATCGTAATCATAAAAAAGTCCTCTAAAGGATTTAATAAATCTCCAAGTCTTAGATCTTCCTCAATCTTAAAAGAATATTGCGAGAATTAACATGTTTTGCTACAGATGAATAATTTCTATTTCCAGTAATGATTACCTTTAGTTAAATGTTACTATCATAAAATAATAAAAATATTTTTAAAAACTTGGTTTTATTAGTGCACTAAGAGGGAGAAAATCAGGTTTTTTTTATCAAAAATACGCAGGCCAAAACAAAATCGTAAAAGCTTAAGTCACTGATAGAAATATTTGAAGTAGAATTGTAATTAGATTTATAACACATCTTATTTTTTAAAGGGTATTTAGGAGTATTTTCGAGGCTTAATTTATTTTTAGTAATGTTTTCAGAGCCACCGGTTTTACGACATTGTTTTCACCTCCATATTTTTGAGTAAAAAATCATTTTCTAATTTTCGGTTCAATAACAAAAGCATGCTTTTCAAACTTTTTTTTTATATCCTGCTTTTTAATCTTCAATATATTTCTTAATTCAATATCACAAATATTATGGAATCTTATAATAATTTTTTTCTGGAATTCACCACAAGATATTGCCTTTTCCATGGAATTAAATTTTAATTAAAATTAAAGATAGATTAACTGGTACTTCAGTTCTGAAAATATTAAAATATTTTAACGTGTATTGTGAAAATTAAGTTCTGAAAATGTTAACATATTGTAATGTGATCAGTCTCACACAACTCTACAATATTTCAGATTTTCAGTGTATTAAGAAGTGATTGAAAAAAAATAAAAATTCCATTATTATAAGTGTTGGCTTTTCGAATGACATACATAAGACTTCTTTTAAGACTAAACAAACATTTATTAGAACATTAAAACACAACAATTATGCTTCGTAATCTGCGTACATCGTAACTTCGTTCAACCGTACTCGTACTCATCACGTCTCTCTTCTCATTTTAAATCAAATTCAAAGTAAGTCAACATCAGACCATTGCCACTTATCTGGCATCATACACTGCTATAACATTAAATAAGTTAAACTCGTGCTTTTGTCAGGCATAAATATTAAACATGCTTACATAAGCATGAAATAAACCATCTCTATTTAACTAATAATACAAACGAATGTGCCTGAGAACCTGTGTGTTGACACTCTACACGGAACAGTTAGATCCGGAGTTGATGGGTGGGAATTTCAACTTGAATAGATTTGTGAACTTTTCATTAAAATTTTAATAGATTAAAAATTAAGCGAAATTGTGGAGATTTTTAATGATAACTTCCCAAAATATTATCTCATAAAATTTATTTTTAATAAGTCTTTAAATCCAAAAAGTTATCTTTTTAATGATACCACAAAAATGACGTGCAATATTTTCTCTTATTTCAATATAATGTTAAAAACATTTTTTCATATGACTTGCAACAATTCTTTTCATTTTCGTGATGAAATTAAACACAATTTTACTATTTAGTCAAATCATATATATATTATTTTTCCACTGTTAAAGTTATAGTTAACAATGTTTGTCTTATATATACAATAATTCACTATCAGATTTTCACTTTCCTGAAGATTGAAGTTGTAGTCTTAAGAATATGTTTTTCAATTCGAACTTATAAAATTAAAAAAATTTTATTTAAATAAAATATTTTTTCGAACCAGCTTCAAATTAATATTTTTATAACATATATTTACTTTTGATATTCCTTTTTTTGTTTTCTTTGAAATTACATATTTTTAGTTTCATTATTATTTCGGATAAAATATTTTCTTCCATTTAAGCATCCAAAATAAGAAAGTATGGTAAAACATTTTATTTTTTTAAAAAAATTGAGATTTGAAAATTCTGACATTTAGTTGTTTCTTTGATGAATTTTTAAATACTTTTCTTCAAAATATTCTTTACTGCAACTCTAGTTTTATTATCAAATTGTTCCATTTTACTTTCAAGAGCATCATATTATACTTTCATGCAATATATATATATGACATTTCGTAAATTTGTTCACCAGCTAATTTTGTGATGCCAATTACGATCATGTATCCTTATTTAACTCAAGACATTTAAGATAAAAATGCTTTTATTTTAAAAGCATTCTTAGAAACAGGCAAATCATTTTCGAATAAATTTCACTTATCATTATACCGATAATGTCAGCCTTATATAATAATAAAGAGCAGATTTTAAATAGTTAAGCTTTCCATATTAACAGTTGAGCAGACAGGATTACCAATAATCCGGCTATCCTTAAATAAAAGTCTGTAAAAGAAAGCGAAATAAACTATAAATGCATTTTTAAGAAAATCCTTTGTCATTATGCCTTAATAAAAAGAAAGACAGTTATATGAAAAATTCAAATCATCACAGAACAATCAAGAGTTAATACTTCACTTTGCTTTCAGTTTCTAATTTGCAATAAACATATTTCTGATAACTTCGCGTACATTTTAATGAGCATAAATAATTAAAATTTCAGGGTTATTATACAAACAAACTAATGCATTTACGACAAAATATACAGAAAAAGTATTACTTTCCAACTTTCTTACTAGGTGTCCTTCTGTAAATGTCTCTTTAAGATATTATAAAATTGCTCTGTTATTTTTAAAAAATGACATCTACCTTCTATCCATGTGCTTTGTGGGCAAACAATTTATATCTTTAAAAATATTAATCTTAGTTTGCAATAAACCTATTTCTAATGACTTCGCGTACATTTTAATGAGCATAAATCATTAAAATTTCAGGGTTATTATACAAACTAATGTATTTACGACAATTTATCCAAAAAAAATATTACTTTCCAACTTTCTAACTAGGCGTCCTTCTGTAAATGGCTCTATAAGATATAAAATTGCTTTGTTAGTTTTAAACAATGATATCTTAATTCAATTCACGTACTTTGAGCGTGAAAAATGTATATCTTTGAAAATATTAATTTTATCTTCGAAAATAAAATCATTCGAGATGAAATCTGATTGGTCGCTATTGAAGGACTGATAGACTGAAGGCTGAAATCCCGTTCAAACAAAGAAATTTAAAAACAAAATCTAGAAGAAACAGCATTATACGAGGTCAGCTTAACAAAAAGATAAATAAGCTTATGAATGTAAATAACACACTCTCTTCTTGCATTTTAAAACATAAGGTGTGAAAAGAAAATAAGAGGACTGACGTTTTAAAATTTTTAATTTCTTACAATTTTGGTATAATCACATTCAACTTTCTCCCTTCTGAGATACTTACCGAACCACGTAGGAATTTTCACTGTCTTAAGCTTTCAGGTGGTTTTCTGACAGTTCTTTCATCACCTCTGCCGCTTTTGTCTTTACTGTATCTACAGTTTGGAATTTAGCTCCTTTTAGCTCTAACACGACCATATCTATTTCTACTACTAATATAAGAGAATAAGTGTCTACTGGTACTTCACAGGAAAGAACTTTGGTCCGCCCTAGCGATTCTTTCCGAAATGTCAATTTCGATTTTAATTTCAAATAAAAATTAAAATTGTTCAATTAAAAATTAAGCAAAACTTTGTCCTTGAAAACGTCCTGAAATACTATTACACAAAAAGGATTTTAAGACCAGCTTCAACATCAAAAATTAGCTTTTCGTTTTCTGATATCAATTTAATTGGTTTGCAATTTCAAAATAATTTTATAGCCATTATTAATAATTATAATTAATTAACAATAACTAATAACAAATTATTTTTTTCCAAAACAAATTTACGCAATATTGGCATTCCATTACTGAATTGGAATTAAAACGGTTTTCACTGTTTCTACAAATGTCAATCATATGTTTTTCTCTTCCATTGTTGGAAGCTAAGGAATGAAGATTCTATTTATTTTTTCATATTCTTTGGAAATGTCGTTATGGAATTTTAATTTCTTATTATATTTCATCCATTATTTGTGAAATTTATTTAATAATAAAACCCTCTAAGATATTAAATATTATATCCTGTATGCTGATAGATTATTTTGACTATTCTTTCACATGTTTAAATCCAAATATCATGGTATTGGAGGCCCTTACATAATACAAGTAAAATTTTCCACATCATTTTAATGTCAAAATCAGATGCGCATTTCATATGAGAAATAAGATTAGCTTAGTTATATTATCATCCCGTTTTGAAGCAACATGTGGACTATTTAGGGACGGACCTCGTAATTTTGAACCACGGTCAAATGACGAGGACGAAACCTGAGCTGACACACCCCTCTTTAAACTCTCGCACAGCACCAACAAGAGGGCCCAACGTGAGATTTAACTTGCAACAGGCGCAATACACACGACGGATCTTCAGTGGAATCTGGTTTAGAGCCTGGAACACTCCGGCCCGTGGCCCCAAGCCGTGGCCCCCCATATGAGAAATAAGAAAGCGAAATTACAAAGTGTGATTAGGTGTAGTGGACAGTTACCTCTGCATGCAAATGTGACGCCATGCTCCATTTTGTGAGATTTGCCCACATTTAATACAGACCAATAAGCCTAGTGATGAAACATATTTTAAATTTCTTCCGTCTAACTTATTTTGTTTATGAGTGCTCTTGCTCACATGGTGCCGCGATGACCTAGTAATAAGATCTTGGATGGAGGCCGAAGGGTTCCAGGTTCGAAACCCGATTCCACTGAAGACCCGCCGTGTAAGATTCTTCCTAAAATATCCCTCGTGTTGTTTCTAAACGGGACGTTACTATAATTAAACTAAATTATCTTTTTCACACGCGCACGCACGGAAGGACATGCAGACGTATTTTCTTTCCATAGAATTCATCCAACATGATACAAATCAGCAGCTGCCACAAAATAAATTTTATCCGTTTTGATTTATCGTATTCGCAGATATGGAAAACGTAACAAAATATAGATTAACAAGCATTCACAGATAGACAAAACGTAACAAAATATAGATTAACAAACATTAACATATAGACAAAACGGATAGATAGAATTTCAAAACTGTTTTTTTCAGACTCAGGGAGTGTGGCAAGCGTGGATACCTACGTTGGCCCAACCTACCCAAAAAGGGTGTAAGGCAGAAGAGCCACCGGGGAAGGTAAAATATCCCCGAAAGCACGCCGAAGAACGACGGGACCCAGCCCCAATGGACAAGATTTAAGTCAAATTAAAATACGGTTTACAAGCATTGCCCAAAACAGGAGCAGTGATTATTTACAATGAAGGAGTATAAAAAGGGTGCTGGACACAATACAAAAGCAAAGGTGCTGGGCACATACAGGTAGCTGAACCATATTGGACTCAATTTACAAAGCGAGAGCAAAAATACCATGAGATAAAACAATAATACAAATACAATAAATCCAAAATAAAATTTTAAAACCAGACGGTGATAGGGGGCCGGCGGAAATGGAAGTGCCCATAACGCGTTCCGCGCCGGATGCGGTGAAGTCGGTGGCGATGGGGAAGTGCTTCACATCGCGACGCGGACGATTCGGCGAGCAGGCGGGCGGTGGAGAGAATGCTCGCACCGCGCCGCGACCGAGTCGGAGGGTGGTGGAGGGAGCGCCCGCAACGCGGTGCTGCGATACTAACTTAGATAAGTTAGATTAAGATTTATTTTATTGTGCGCACCCACAAGCGAGAAAAGATGGCGTGGCTGGAAGTTTTCCTTCTGGGGTAACGTTGGGCGTACAACCGCTGTGCGGCTCGTCCATTGCAATCAGCGGCCCCCGTATGCCAGATGCATATCATCGAGCTCAGCGTTCGTGTAACGTTCCATCCTATTACCACTCTGTCAGCAGGCGAAATGTAGCTTCATAGCGAGCGCGGCAGCAAAAAACCACGTGTGCGCATGCGCCCTCATCTGATGCTTCGGTTTAAGTAGAGACATCTATCGCATACACCAGCCAAGACTTCCCAGCATTTTTGCTGTACTAAGAATAATAAACATGTTTTCTCCTCTTATTCGTGTCCTGTCTTTCTTATGTTTTCTGTCGTCACAGCCGCGCCAGGAAAGCGTTTCCGACCATGCATTGCTATGTGATTTCCCATCGTCTAGGTGTACTCTATCTGTCCTAAAAATTTGTAACCGCTGTACTGATACACCCTGTATATTTCCACTGCGTGGGTGTGACAAGAAGAATCACAAATAAGTGCAAGAAGGGGCGAGCTTTCTTCTATGCAAGCACACAAATCTTCTTCGAATAGATGTCGTGTTAAGAGTGCTTTTGTTTCTTCACATTGTTACCATTCATAAGGTCAACATAATCTTCAAGAACTGAAATTAATTTTTGGTATTTCAAATTTACGAGCAGGTGATTGTTATGATTTTCTTGCCTGTGCAGAAAGAATTCTATCCATACCTAGCTTCCTAATATGTGATCTTTTATCAATACGCATAGCAATAGGTATGTTTTCTGGTTGTGAGAAGAAACCATTTCGCAGATTGGTTGCATCCACAGTTTTTTTTAAGTTCGTTGCTTAGGTACTGTGAAAAACATATTGTTCGATTATTGTGTAGGTGAACGGGAGCTTCCGTGATGCTTGGATTACATTACATTATTATGAAACCACATGGGGTGCATAAATTTTTATTATGGACCTAGCAATCTCCTTAAATTTTTGAGATGGCTCTCTTGTGCTTATGTAAAGTCGAAGCAATCGATTGGCAGATGTGATCCATTTGGCATGTGAGAATTTTCCAGAGTTTTTACTAGCAAGGTTCGGTGAGCATTGGCTGAGATCATGAAGTAATACTGATACAAGTCTGATCGATCCGTAACTCCATATCTGTCACATCTTCTTGCAAATGTTGCGAGCTTTAGCCTGGTTTGGGAAGCGGAGCATCATGAAGTATTTTTGTCCACGGCAGTATCATTGTTGGTACAAACTTTAACATTTTCCTCTCCTAAGATTTCAGATGGTTTCAACCGGTCCAGATGAAGTTTACCGAAGAGCGTTTTTTCTAAAGCTTAGTTTTTTGCCTTCCTTGCAGCAATTTTTTAAAGCTGTTGAGTGGTTTTTAGATCAACAGTACCAATAGTCATTGCCTCGTCAGATCTCTTGTAGGTTATAAATTGTTGTTCTTCTGGTGGGATTTTCCATGATTCCTCACACCGGTATAGCGACGTCAAGAATTTTTTTTGTTTCTTCTCGGAAGGCTTGAATATTATTTTGGAAATTTGGAGAATCCTTTTGGCCCTGGTAAGATTTAATTAGCTTTAATACCTTTTCATGTTATCTTTTTATCAAAGTAATTAATCTTATTTGATAAAGAATCGGAATTGAAGCTTTGTACCAAATTAATTCTATTTTAATAGAGGTCTCTTCATAAATTCCTATCACTTATGGTTTGTAAATACCTGGTATCTCTTTTATATCCTAATCCGATTATAGTAACGCAATATCACCACGTGACAGAACAATGCAGCTGAGCTCTTGTGGACTGCCAGAAATGGGACGCATAACCTTGGTTTCTAGTCTGAGCCATAATTCCAATTTCTAACACACAGAAAAAGAAACCTCAAATGGAATGCGCACAACGAACATCAGCTGCTGACAAAGCACATTCAAACTGAAAAGTCGAATTGACACGTGCTACGGTTCACGCCAAAACTTTCCAATTTTTATGGTACCTATGCTGATATCTCTTGGGGAATTTCACAGAACTTATCAAAACCAATGTAATTAGAAATAATTGCCGCCGAAACTATATTGATAAAATTTCTTAAAATTTGTATCAAATGTAACATTTTGAGGCTCTTGCAAGGAATGAAGATGCAGTGCAAAAATTCTGAAAAAATTTAGCAGTTATGTGTTAGTCAATAGACAACTTTTGCCACCTAGTGTTATTTAATAGGAAAAATTTTGATTTTTTCGTTCCACCCTAATGGTTTCTGGGAAATCTGAAACGTATCAAAATCTCAAGATCGAATTTGTTTGGCGATTAAAATATTTTGTCTTCAAATATTTCTTACTCGAGAAAGTAGTTATTGTTTTCAGCAATAGCAAAATTTGATGAGAAGGTCTTTACACCAATTTTTTTTGTCAACAATAACAAATTCTTTACTTTCTTATTCAGAAATTTGGGAACTCGTCAAAAGTTTTTGATGAAATTTCCCGCCCAGATAAGGGATCCAGTTAGGGAAGGTTTAAAAAGCCCTATTCTATGAAATTTCTCTTAGTAATTTTATAAGAAACTTTCCATAAACCTTCGTTTTATGTATGTTTACTTCAATTAGTATATTGTAAATTTGGACAAATTTGTGTAATTTTTCCGTCTTAAAAATAATCAGTTTATAGTAGGCATTCCGTAATTGTAGATAATTAATAATTTGCCTTAATTTATTATATTTATCTACATATGGTTTGTAGATTTCTGACTTCGGAGTATGCAACCAGTTTGAATGAGTCGACGCGATTTAACCTGCTTTTGTGGCATCTGAAGTTCTGAAAGGCTTGCTCGTATACATACTTAATTTTTAAATTGCCTATTTCTTCCCTAGAAATTGTGATGCACAATTTCTGGGGAATAACTAGCGTTGTTCCATAATTTGAAGGGAGTAACATTGATTTTATTAAAGGACAAGAGAAGTTTACGGTGGCAAGGTTAGTGATGGATTTTTGAATTATTAAGCATAATTTTGATACGATGATTGTGACGCGATGTTATTTAGATAAATTAATACTATTCTGATTCTAATTTGAACCTTAAATTTACATTTGAAGGAAGTGTAAGAATGTTCTTGTACATTCAGATCTTCAATAATTTAAAAAAAATGTTTACGGGATTGTTTTTTTAAAGAGTAATGAAAAAAATGCGACGAAACAGTATTGCATACATAATTTGCAGCCGATAAACTATCTTGATAATTTTTTTGGACTATTGCATAACTAATAATGGCAGATAAACATTTTATTTTATTATTTTAATGAATATGTGTTATATCTGACCAGGTGCGAACATATATTGCTGTTGATTTTAACTCAAATAATTGATAGTATCATTCTATCGTTAAGTGCATTTTGTACAAGGGTCTTTTTTTCAACTTCCGATGGACCATAAAAAAAAGAGAAGAGTAGATAACTTTTGGGAATAAATTCATTTTGTTATGTTCAAACATTGTTAGTTTTTGACATAATCGTCGTGAAGATTCATGCATTATTTTTATCGGTGGGACAGGTTTCAAATCCCCTCTTCGAAGAACGTTGTCGCCAGTAGTGGTTGGATGAGGAGATTCAAAGCAAAGTTAAAACCTATTTTTCTGGAAACTTTGGGATCCTAGCCAGTTTTTCAATTCAGTGAAGAGATGAAAATCACTCGTCGCTAAGTCGGGGCTATTCGCCGGGTGATCAGACACGTCCCATTTAAACTGCTCCAGAAGTTGCTGGGTTACTAAAGCATTGTACATACAAGAGGGTGTGCATTGTCATGAATGAGGACAACTCCAGAAGTCAGAATGGCTCTTCACAGTCGTCATAAATCTGTCAAAAACATGGGTCGATCCAGGCGAAAATTGGGGACGTTTTGCGGCTCCTTCAAAAAATTCCACTTCATAAAAACGGCACCTTCACAAAATTCAAATTCATAAGAAAGCCCTTCATAAAACTCAAATTCACGTAAAATATAGAAATATGATTGCTAAAATTGAAGGTTTTACATGACAAAAAAAATTTCACAAAAATAATTTTTTTTCACAAAATTTGTTTCTCACAAAATTTTTTTTTGCAAATTTTCTTTCTGCAAAATTTTTTTTGCATTTTTTTGCAATTGTTTTGCATATTTTTTGCAAAAATTTTTTTTTAAAAAATCGTTATTCGCAAATTATTTTTTTGCATATTTTTTGTATATTTTTTTTGCAAAATATTTTTTTTTGCGATTTTTTTGCAAAATTTTTTTCGCAAAAATGGGCCTCTAAATAAACCTGGATCGACCCTTGATGAAATAGCTGCATTGATCGTTTTCCACAAACCAGCCTTCTGCTTGAGAAAAGCGAATAACACTACGCAAATCGCACTAGGTGAGGGTATCAATTCTACCAACCATGTTTACGTGCTGATAGATAAGCTGAAACTGGCCAGCTGGCGTCGGCAGTATTTGAGGTTATGGTTAACCACAAACAACAACGAGCACAGATAATGAAGCAACGATAGTATAGAACTCAAAAGAATTGACAACCAGAACATCTTCACAAATACAAGGATTGAAAATAGACAATGAAAGAAACCGAGTGAAAGACTAACTGACAAAGACTAATTGTTGTACAAAGGTTTTGCAAAAGGATTTGTATTGACAAAGCACTCTGTTGGTCCCATGGACAAAATTTGCAAACATTGTGGCGCAAAACTCTTTTCTTTAGAAGTCTCAGAGGTATCATCATCTCTTTGCTCCCACAAGGATATGATTAATCTCCCAGAAGTTGTTTGTGATGAACTTGAAGTTTTATTTCAGCGTATGATAATGCAATTCAAGTCTATTTACACAACATTTCTCAATTTAATAGTGCTTTAGCTATTGCCTTTGTTCATGTAAATTCATACGTGTTCCAGGTCGTTGCCCATTTCATTTTAGAATTAATGTACTAGATATATCACAAATCTGGAGCATGCAAGAATTTGCAATTCATAATCTATGTTATACTGGAATATATTGGATTCTGACGAAACTTGACAACACCGACATGGAGATGCAAATACACCCTCTGACCTACAAATAATTGCTTAGTTGGAGAGAATATCGGTAAATTGCCAAGCACAATCCATAAATACAAATATTAAAATTTGTCAAACATTATATGGTGAATGCTTCATATGTACAATTCCAATTTCTGATACAAGCACTTCTGATATTTAAAGAGCTGAAATTCGCTTGTCAGATGCTGTATTTACTCATGGACAACTCTAAGTTGGCTTTTCGGCAGTCTCTAAATTTAACTATATTTTTTATTAATTACCGAAATAGGCAAAAAACAATTAAAGATTAGATCCGACATCCAGTATTGTAAAAAAATAGCCATTGTAAATACATTCATATCCATATAACTTTATTATTTTGTGTATTCACTTTGTTGAGTACTTAGCTTCAACAATCAAACAAAATACAAAAAATGACCGGAGATTGGGGGTAGGAGAGAAGAACATTTATACGTGCGAAAGTTTCACACCTGAATTTCGAGATTATAATAATTTGAGTGTCAGTTATTGCTATATTTAGTGTTTTAGCATTTCAAAATGCCTGCAATATTTCACTATTAAAATTCTTTCAATATTTCTGAATTGTTATTTCTTTAACTTAAAAATCACCCAAACTTACAAACATTATTTAATAAACTTTACGAGGAGCGTAAATTTTCAATTCATTCAATAATTTCATAAATAAAATGAATAAATCATTTATTTTCTGTAAAGAATTTTACAACCGATATCAATCATGAAGACAGCTTCAATGCCTTATTCCAACCCATGTGACTATCAAACCGGCAGCAAATGTCTGAAATTACAAATTATTCATCTCTACAATAAATTGCATAGGTAAATTAGCCTTTTCTTTCATCATTGTATTTTTGCTGAGATATTATGCCTTCAATTACAAAATAATTTATTTCTATTAATCTCTCAAAGTTGATATTTTGGTGCGAAAATTGAAAGGGTATCATTGTTGAAAATATTCTACGCAAAATTAAGATTGTGCCTTTGGCAAACGTAGTTAAATGGCATTGACTAAGAATCCTCTTCGTAAATTGAATCATGACTGTAATCCAATTAGACGCATAAGTTTTCCCTACGCGTACTGGTATGAAAAGGACGTCTAATTAAGGAAGGTCTACTGACTTAGTGATACAACAGTTTCACTAAGCCAGTAGACAGTAATTCCTCCGCTTAGCCAATTTCTTAGGTTTCTAATCATCATGTGGTTAGTATTACAGCCCTTTTCTACAGTTTTGCGACAAATGCGGTTACTATATTGATTAATAATGGGAGAATATAAAAAAGTAAAGCTGGTCGAATAGGTTCCTATTACTATTATTATTATTAATAATACACCTGGGGGGATCCTACCAGATAAGGGTTAAGGTTATACAAAACCCTCTCAGTGTAAAGATGAAATGCAGAAAGAAGAGAAAAAATTAAAACAACAAAAATAATTAATGCATAAATTAAACTGAAACAGTGTCTGCAATAAATGTTTTAATTGCTGGTGGAAGCGAGAAAAATCTTTCTTAATCCATGATGCCTTCGTGCATGAAGCATCTTCATAATATTCATGAGTCGTTCTAAGGTTCTTTTGTCTTGAACAGTATTTTCACTACACGTCGAAAGGTTTTCAGCACTGGGCTTCTTGAAATGAAAGGGTTTTGTAACTGGGCAGACTGTTGCGTAGTGGTTTGGATCACCGCAGATGCATCGATCGTGTGAACATAAACCGAACCTGTGAAGATAGGTCACGAAGGGCCCCCTCCCTGTGATGAATTGGCTGATTTTTGAGTTGAATGAGGCTCGATTAATGTTGACTTGAGGTACGAAAAGGAAGGTTCACCG